>MU734398.1:600-10949 GCA_026770625.1 Nicotiana glauca | reverse complement strand
CATTATGTAGTGATTATTGTAGATAATTCTTGATTTTGGTTGCAATGGGGTTTTAGACTCCAAGTTTGGTGTTGTAGTTGGTGTTTGGGGTTGATTTGTATATGTGTGGGGTGTATTTCTAGTTGATAATTTGTGTGTGGGGTGGGTGGTGGTAGAATTTAACTGTATGTATTGATGGAAGCTTGTGGTGGGGTTTTATAGGGCAAAATTGTATCATTGATAAGTGGTGTGGGACAATAGTGGATGTTGTCCACTTTGGGTAATTGTTTAGTGCCAGCGGGTGGCGAAGTCTGAGTATCCATCCGACTGGCACATGTTTGGCTGCCCCTGATTGTTATGATGATTGCAGGTACTATGGCCCGAAAGAAGCGAAGAAACTCGGAAAGCACTTCCGACGTGCCCACTTATGATGCCACCCAGTTCACGTCCGAGGAGGCCCAGGACAGGTTTCATGCGAAAGCCACAAAAAGCTTTGTCCTGGAGATTGGTATTGATAGGGCTGCCCTCCATGTTGAAAAGCTGGACATGTACGAGGAAATCCGCCGGAGGGGGATGGAGTACTTGTTCGATGAACCTGACACGGCAAACCCAATGATAGTCCGGGAGTTCTACGCGAACTGCCCGGAACATATGTGCCGTTCTATGGTTGTGCGGGGAAAAGTAATAGATGCCTAAGTCCAGAAAATTTGCCAAGTCTTGCAGCTGCCTCCGCTCACTGTTGACAATGATTATTACCACAATTCTCTAGGGATCGATTGGGCACTCTGATTGAGTCCATATGCTTAGGGGGACGACCAGTTTGGATTCAGAAAAACATGACCCTGCATTCCAAGTCGTTCACATGGGAAGCTAAGTGCTGGTTCACTATGATTTGTAGTAGGTTATTGCCCACAGGCAACACAAAAGATGTGAACAACTTACATGCTCTATTGGTTTAGTGCTTCGTGACCAGGAAGGACGTTGATGTTGCTAAAATCATTGGAGATGAAATGGTCCTCCGGTCGCCTCTGATGACTAAGGGGGAAGTAACGAGGTTATGTTTGCTGGTTGATGTCCCAATCAGTCCTATGGATGGCACTTTACCCCCAAAAATAGTTTTCAGAGCGTCCAAGATCAAAGTGGGCAGAGATGCACCTACACACATTGACCTGGACGACGATGATGACGCCCCAACACCCATGGCACCACCCAGGAGGTCTTATGATACAGCTGGATCCTCACGGCAACCCCGAACTAGGGCAGAGTTCTCTAGATCATACTCCAGCCAACCTTTGTTGCCTGTTGTGGAGGAAGATGTGGCATAACTTTGCACCTCGGTAGATAGCCTGCATGTTCGTTTGGATGCCATGTCTAGACGGCAGGCCAGGTCTGAGAGCCGGGTGATGGCTTGGTTCCGTGATTTAGGGAGGGCCTGTCACGTGGATCCCAACACCATCTCTGACTCCGAATGATGACCAGGGAAGTTCTCTTACCCTTATACACTTTAATTGTTTTATGACATGAGGACATGCCATACTCTTTGTGTGTGGGGTGGGAGACTTGGGTCTGTGTATATATGATTTGTTTATATATGTGTTGTTGTATATGTAGCTTATATGTCACCGACTTGACCCAACGACAGACACTTGTTGACGGGTTTCTTGAGGGTTAAGGTCGGATAAAAAAAACTAGAAAAGTTAGGAGACTCTTCCTGATGACGGACCACCTAGACAGTATTCTTGAGGGAAGTAGTCTAATCAAAAAGCCAAAAAGATTTTTTTTTATTATTTTATTTTCTTTTTAGGTAGTGTAGTAATTCCCCCTTGGTTTTTCTTTTGACTGTTGTTCTTTTCCAAAGGTTTTTCTTGAATCGGCTTAGGTAGATTTTTCTTTAATAGATTTTAGGACCCTTAGGACTCTTTTGGGCTAAGAAGGGTTGGGCAAGAATGCTTCCCGTGGTGTACATACCTGCAAATACTTAAAACAAACTTGAGGGTGCGACGTCTAGGATCACGTGTAGACTCTTAATCTTATGCCTTAATTTTGCACACCTTGTCTTACTTGAATGCTCACATGAATGTATTGACAAACTAATTCGGAATGAGTTACATGCCAAGTGTGTGTGAGGTTATACACGTATTCTGTGCTTGCATGCGATACCTAAAACTTCCCCCGTGTGTGTGCCAAGCGAAATAGTAATTGTTTGGTCTTAGAGATGATTAGGCATTTCTTTGTGTAGCCTATATAATCATGAATCCACCTGTACATATTACCATAGTTAACCCTTTTGAGCCTGTAATCCTTTTTCTTTGACAACCACATTACAAGCCTTACCCATTTGTTTGAATTAACCATCTATTTGAGCCTTTTCACCTCTCATGAGCACTTTAATTGTTATGAACCTTGTAAAAGTTAAAGTGTGGGGTGGTCGATTTGGCTTTCAAGTGGAACTAGTTGAATAAGGAGAACTGTTTTGAAAAAGGAAGAGCCACTTGAATTGAAATTTTTTTTAAAACATAAAAACTCCTAGATAAGTGATGTCTCTTGATGCAAGTGTGCTTAAAGAAGAATGGGGTAGTTATATTGACGTGAAAGTGAAATTTTGGGGTGACATAAGGATGGGGTTTAATTGAGAAACTGTATATATTAAAGTGCTTAGGGAGTTGTAGTCACTCTTATATCTAAATACATCCTACCCGTACCATAGCCTACATTACAACCAAATGAAGCCCTATTGATCTTAGACTGAACAATTCGATTAGTAGAGTATTACACTAAGGGAAAGTTTATGGTGTATCTGTGTGGCATATGAATGTTCTTTGCTGAGAGTGAGTGAATTCGTTTATTCTATAGTTCCTTGTTGTTTGATTTCATGTGTGTGGAACTTCTCTAAAAAATGTGATGTGAGGGCATTTAACTCAAGAAGAAAAAAGCAAGTGTTCACTTCTGTTAGAGTACATAGAGTAAGCATGAGTGTGGCATGACATTAGAGTCTTCATCTGAGGTATGGCTATGGCACTGCTTAGGTTGTTCTGTCATAATAGCAGGTGTGACATAAAAAAGGTAATGCATCGAACGAATAGGCCTTGAAGTGTGGTTCAACTTGCTCGAGGACGATCAAAGATTTAAGTGTGGGGTGTTGATAATAGGTGAATTAGACTATAATTGGACCCTAAAGAACCATATTTTTGTATAACTTTGTGGTAAAAAGTGATAACCAAATGCTCTGATTAATGCTTTTCATGCTATATCTAACGAAAGAAGTCGATGGCGCAAGTTTGGGATCAATTACGGAGAAAGGAGGCCAATCAAACAATGCCACGAAATGCACGAAATAAAAAGACAAAAGCAAGCTGAACTTGGCCTGCCGCGGTCAGACCGTAACAGCGGTAGAACTGCAGCAGAGCAGAGCTGCAGATTTAGAGGACCTCTTTGGCCGCGGTCCTGGCGTAACCGCGGTGGGACCGCGGTAGAACACAGAAAAGCCAGGGACTAAAGTGTCAAGTCGGGAAAACTTGGTGTAAAATCCTTATAAAAAGTAGGAATTCGGCCATATTAGGGCAGATTTGTTTTGGAGAATACTTTGGCAAGAAACACAAGTATGAGAGATCACCCAAAAATATCATAGTTCTTTATTTCTTCTTTTTCTTGCAATTTTCCACGATGAATGTGAGCACGTGATTTTTGCCTCACATGAATTACTCCCACAAAATCAAAACAAAAATTGTCTGTTTTATTGTGTGCATTTTGTAAATTTTTTCGTGATATTTTTAGTAATTGTTTGTGTTTATGCGTGCATTTTATTTGTTTAAATTAATAAAAATACAAAAATATGTTACATTTGCATCTAGGATTCAATTCTACATTTAGGAGTAATTAAAGTTTATTTTACAAAAATAAAAAAATCACAAAAAATACGTACTTTGCATTTCTAGCATTTAATGTCAAATTGGGCGATTCTATTTTTAATTGGTATTTAATTGTGTGCTAATTATTATTAGGAGTTAATTAGCATTTTATTTAATTTTTGATTTTATCATTTAAGTTAGAATTTTGGTTTTTGTTAATTAGAAATTAAGGAAATGAAAAATGGAGAAGAAAATCGGATTGGGCCACTTGAATTAAAAGGGAAACCAGGCCCAATAGCACCAAAATAGATTAGTCCAAACCCCCCATCCGGTCCAAAGTAATTAAGCTTCTCAACCAATCCAAACGACGTCGTTTTGTCATAATAGATTAGACCGTCGATCTCATTAGATCGAACGGTCCAGCCCGTCTCCCACATCAACAAAACGATGCCGTCTTAGGTAGGCTGATCTAGACCGTTCAAACTCGTTCATCTGACGGTCCCAAGGCTTCCCCATAACCCGATTCGTTTATCCCCGGGTCAACCCAGTCCTATATCTATGCTCAAACAATACCGTTTCATTTAAACCATTGATCCAGGCCGTTGATCTTGTTTGATCGAACGACCAGGATCAATTCCCTCGCCTACTATATATTTCCAACAAACACCCCAGCCCCCCCTCAAAGCACCCCACCTTCCCTTCGTCTCTAACGATCAGAGACGAGCTCGTCTCCCTCCGCCATACTCCGCCATCGACCACCCACCAGAAATCGCCTCACGACAGTTCCGGTGGTCCAAACAGCCCCAAATTTACACCGTTCGTTCACCCCAACCTCCCCATCTCCATGCCACCTTCACCTTTCTTCGAATCCTAGCCCAACCCTTCGAATATCCAAAAAACCATCAGTCCCTCCGGCGTGACCGGTGGCCTCACCTCCGATGGCAACTAAATTTACACCCTAGGTTCCCCTCACCTTCCTCATCCCTAATCCAAACTCCCTATCCCTCGAATGTTACTGGAACTCATCTAATTTCAATTTAAGTCCAAGAACCCTAGCGCCGCCACAAGATCCCTTAGTGGCGGCGCCAACCCTAAATCTTCCCCAAGTCACATCCTGTGACCATTTGACTTCCCTCGTCCCCAAATCACCCCTAGTTTCCTTCGAACCAAGCCCGAATTGGTCGAATTTTAATTCAACTGATTGAACGAGCCTAGAAGAAACAAAATAATTTTAGGTCACAACTGACCTTAGTCAAGAACACTCGATTAAGGTCCATTTTGGCCTCAAAAGTTCGAGCCTGAGTTTGTCTGGTTTCCGATTTTCTGAGGTATTTTTCCTTTCCTATTTGTTCCATTTTGTGTTTGTTTATATTTGTTTATTTGTTTAATTTAATTTTATTGATTTTCAATTTTTTTGATTATTCTGTCCATCTTCAATCAGACCTTTTATTTGGTCGAATTTGTTTATTTTATTATTACATATATATTATAGCCTGTGTGATTAATTGAATAAGGTCATCGATTAGTTAAGTTTTATTATAGCTCCTTGTTTCTGTAAAATGCCACTAAAATCACCTTCCTGTACATGTTAATTTTAGTTTAGTGTATAATTGGCTCGTGGTTTGATAATTTGGATTCATTGTGTTAGTTAATTAGCTATGGAGTCGTTTGAGGTTGTTTAGCATGTTAATTAGTTAATTCCAATTCCGTAAACCTCAACTGGTAATTTGAATTTCTAGAACTGATTTGAATTGTTTTAAGGACTTCTGTTGAGCCCTGTTTGGATTTGCAATGGGTCAATTTGACCCAAGTTAATCCGGCAGATTAATTTCAGGGGTATTAACAGGGATTTTAAGGGGTAATTATCAGAAGCTTAGAGGTCAACATAGATAGCATAGATAATACAATAATTGAAGTAGTGGAATTACAGTAATACTGATAATAAGGGCTGCTAATTGATAGTGGTGCACTAACTTATTAAAATAAAAGCACTAGGATAATAGTTTATTAACAATTAAAAGATAATCTGTTGGTGGATTTGTGAATGGTGCACTAATTGGATGCCCATTTAAGGGCTGGAATTCAGAGAAAGAGGAACATTCTGAGAATTAAAATTGATCCAGAAAGAGAGATAGATAAGAATATATGGAGAGAGCTTAAAAAGGGGCAGTAAGATTGATTCCGAGAAAAAAGAACATTAGACTTCCTAGTCAAATATACAAAAGCTATAAAAAATTCATTCAGTTTCCTAGTTTAAATTCGAGTTTCAGTAGTTGGTTTTTGATCTTCTAGCCTAGTTTTGAGTTGCTGGAGTTTCTTCTGAGATTCATTGTTCCAATTTTGGGTGTGTTCGAATTGTGTTGGTCATTTTGAGATATATTTGGTTGGTTCAGTCAGCTCTTGGGTCTATTCGTTGGTATTTTTTAAGCTGAAATAGTTGTTGGTTGTCTGTTGCTGTGGTATCACTATTGACCGGTGTTATTGTGCTGTTACTGTTGCTGTTGTCTGTTGCACCTGTTGTTTATTGCTATTGATCTTACTTCCTCTTAATTTTTCTCAATTCCAGGTACACTTTCCTTGTCTATAATGATATGGAAATTTGATTCCAATGTATGAATGACATGGGAAGTCAATGATGAAGAATTGCTTGTTATTTTACTTAAGTTTGCTTAGAAGAACTGTTATCTGTTAATATATAGTTTGTGCATTCATGTAGCTAAATCAATCGTTTAGATTAGTTTGATCTACATGAGACTGTAATAGACTGAAAACTATTTTTTTTGAATTAATTGGACTATTTTTGAGGACTGTTCTAAAACCATGTATTGTGGATTGAAATTCATGTCTGCCTGCGAGAATTTGCATCCAGTAATCAACAATTTTAATTTGTGTCACTAGTATAGTGTAGAGTAGTTTAGCTTGGTTCATATTTAGTAGTTATAAAACAGGTTCAAACGGCTTTTTTGTATTTCAGTATGTTAGTTCAATGTGTTCAGGTCTGAAATCATAAGTCATCTGAGTAAAAAAAAAAGTATTACATTGATCGCATTAACGAGAAAGTATAAGTGTAAAATTGAAGCTGTCAATTCGAGTAGTATTAAAATTTGGGGTAGGCAACAACATTTGTGAGTCATACCCAAGCATCAACTTTGATTTCCTAGCTTCTAATTGTTTCGTTTTTACTAAAGAAGTCAATGTTCAGTAATTGATTTAAGATGCCTATGTGGAACGGTTTAGCATAAACTCAGTAAGTGGTTATCACAATTGAATCAAGGAGCCATTTAGTTTAAAAAATCAAGGCCCAACAGCCTACTCCTAGGACCTCTGGGCTTCAGTCTATCTAATACGCAGGCCCAGGTACGATTTTAATTGCCTTCACATTTGGGCCTGGGACAAGGCCTGTGACTAACCACTCCCTTGACGTAGACTCGAGTGTAATTTTCCTTATGGTTGGTTTTAATCCAGTAATTAATTAACTAGGGATATTTCTTTTTGTTCTTAGAGACAAATAAAAAATAGAAAAATCATAGTTGCTCTTAGGTTTGCCCTTTTAAATAATAAAATGAGATGAGCCTCGCCAAATAAAAAAAATATAAAATTGCGGGACCCTCATGAATATATATATTAAAATACTTAGATTTCGGGATGGGCTGTTTAACAAATTTCACGGCTTTTCCCCAAAATAATAATGAGTTAGTCTCTTTAAGCGCGTCTTTAATAATTTTACCTCCCTAGGTTCGGGTGCGCATTTCATGCGACCCAAATCCAAATCCTAAAATATCGAATAAAATGTGTCGAGGATCCGGGTGCATTTCATGTGACGTGATCCAAAAATACGTTCTAAACGACGTTCAATTCCTTAAAAATAATTAGAAACGGTTAAAGGTTAAAATTTGCACATAAGTTAAAGCATGTTATAAATCAGATAATTAAGCCAAATATGACAGTTGAGCAACCGTGCTAGAACCACGGAACTCGAGAATGCATAACACCTTCTCCCGTGTTAACCGAATTCCTTATCCGAATTTATGGTTCGCGGACTGTAATACGGAGTCAACTTTTTCCTCGATTCGAGATTCAAACCGGTGACTTGGGACACCATAAATCTCTCAAGTGGCGACTCCATTTCTTAACAAACAAATCCCATTTCGATTGTCCTTTAATTGGAAAAACTCCCTTTACTACACCCCTTCGTGGGGTGCGGTTAGCGTAAAAAGGAAGTGTGACAGCTCTGGCGACTCCGCTGGGGATACAAACCCAGAATTTTTGGTTCAGAGTTTAGAATTAGAGCTTGGTATATTTGTTGTATTTGGCTTGTATATTATCTGATTTTGTTATATGTTTGGGCCTAATGTGCTAAATGCTTTACCGCTTTTGATATTATTTGAAATGTATATATAAAATGTGCCGAAACCTTTGTCTTCTCACTTCCGGGGATTTGCTTACTGGCTGAGACTCCCTATTCTGTTAGTGTCATACTATGAAATAAGAAAGGGCTCGGACAAGTTACAAAGCCGGACGATCCTGCGGGTTCCCGGTACGTAGCCCCCTCCCCGACTCGAGTTGTCCGCTCGGGTACACTGTCTGGAACACATACCCAGGTTTTTGAACCTAGAATAACTTAACTTCATGCCAGATCCCTAGTAGGAACGCTTGTTTGCATCATGTTGCATTTGACTTAGGGGACTCAACACAGGGGTTGGGTCCGTCTAGGACAGGTAACCTGAAATAAAAAAGACCATCCTGATGCATTTCACTTGCTACTTGTGCATTTATTTGCTTCGGACTGGCATGTTGACCGGTTTTTGATATTGGGAAAAATTAAAAAAAAATAAAAAAACAAGAAAAAGAAGGAAAAGAGAAAAGGGTTAAGGGAGTTAATCACCTGTTTTGAAAATACCAATGTCCAAGTAGTGCCGAAACTCTATCGGATTTTGAGAAGAATGAAAAAAAAGAGTTTTTATTTTCAAAATAGATGTTTTATTTTCCACTGAAAAAAGAAAAAATATTTTGAAAATAGTCTGCTTTATTTGCCAATTTTATATAAAAAAAAATGAAATTTGGGTTTAAAAAAAAATAGTTTATGTGTTTTAAAATGAAAAAAAATAATAATTCGTTTTACTTGCCAATGATTTGAAAAAAAAATGAGTCTTGTTTTCAAATTTATTACATTCTCTTTGGCAAAACTACGCTGGTTTGATTCTCACCGAATGTGAGATACGTAGGCAACCCTCATCGGGTCCAACTCCCCTTTTGCAAAAATAGCCAAAAAATGTCAAATTTTTATTTTTTTTAAAAATAAGTCGGGTGATGCCGTTCTTCGTAAAAACTAGCCGAATGTTCCTGAAAGGGACACCGGAAGGCCGACTTTGCATAAACGGCCACTTGGGTCATTTTTATTAGATTTTAGCCGGTTGACCCACACAGCCGTAAAATCTTCATCTCTGAAATGATGAAAGGCCGTTTTCGGAAAACCGAGCCTTTCTTTTAATTTGAGAAAAAGGGAAAATTACTTTTGCTTTGAGTCAAATAAATGTTTTGCTTAAATCACCGTAATAAATGTGCAGAATGAGCACGAACCAGAGTTCACCCGGAGCCCTTATAAGCAAGATCCCGTTGGGGTACATATGTGGTGGAATGACTTAGGCGAATCAGGGCAAGATAAAATCAAGTTGTACTTAGGAGGCCTTACTGGGTTACTGAAGATTAATCCGAGAGGGGACATCATAAAGGCATTAATTCCATTTTGGGACCCGGCACACAATGTATTTCACTTTTCAGATTTTGAGCTCGCACCGACATTGGAAGAAATAGCAGGGTACATCGAGGGCCCCAAGATTCCTTTGAAAAAACAGTACTTGATTGCTCCAAGGGCTGTAACCATACACAAGTTCTTAGACACTCTGAAGATCCGCAGAACGGTCTACAATCCAGATTTGGCAAAGGGCTTTTGTACTCTGTCATTCATATACGACAGATACGGTCATATCGGAGGTTTCTACAATTCAGATAACAGAATCTGTAGCAAGAACAACCGCCTGAAATGGGAAGAGTATAGGTGTGTTGCATTTATGGTAGCCTTTTTGGGATTTCTGGTGTTTCCTAGAAAAGGCGAGAAAATTGATATACAGGTCGCTGAGGTCGTCAGTACTTTGCTCACTCAGGATAACAGCACTCTGGCACCCACGATAATAGCCGACATCTTTCGCACTCTTATTGCTTGCAAAGCCGAAGGGGATTTCTTTGAGGGCTGCAATGCATTGTTGCAAATGTGGATGATTGAACATTTATGTCATCACCCTCCATTTATGAGCTATGGATCACCAAAGAAGACATATATAGAAGAATTTTCGGCAAGGGTCGACGGGGTTGGTTTGCCAGAAGGGGTTACCGACTGGGTCACATGCCTGCGTTCTGTTACCGCAAGCCAGATAGAATGGACATTTGGGTGGCTATCTGTGGATGAAATCATATATATGTCCACCACAGGATCTCATTTGTTGTTAATGGGTGTCAAAAGCA
>MU734397.1:0-12799 GCA_026770625.1 Nicotiana glauca | reverse complement strand
CACCAGAGTGGTGCGTTGAATTCGAGGTGATCATTGGAGTCATTAGTAAATGCGAACTGATGTGATTTTGGCTGGTTAGAGGATTTATATCAAGGTTTGGCTCCAAAATCTGCTGTGGTATTAGTCAAAAAGGGAGTGGTTTCATGAATGATTGATCTGAGAAATGGTTACGGGTTGCTGTGTGTTTCATTATCATTAATAGGATATGAAGTATTGGGATGGGCTTTAGCTAATAAGAGGTTTCTATCGGTATATGGTTGTTGTGGACAGCTGCTGTGAATAGAAGTTAGCATTGCAGGTGCTGGATTATGTGGCATATCATGTGATTTCATTTGAGGATGCGAGTATGGGTTATTACACCTAGTTCGGGACTATTCAAAGTATAGGTGCAAGGTTTGATCGTATTGATGGTTTTAGAAGTGAAAAAGTAGTTTTGTGAATTATGGGCTAGACTGGATTGGGTAATTTCAGCCATGTTGTGTTGTCGGACCTATAAGAGATAGGGTGACGTGGGATCACCCCGGGTATATGCCCGGTAAGGCTGTTCAGTTCTTGGTTGACTTCTAGGATGACTCTGGGCACGCTCGAGGATGAGCGTTTGTTTAAGTTGGGGAGGATGTGACGACCCGGCCCGTCGTCACGTGAGTTACTACCCGTTTTACCCAAATTATGTTGTTCTATGTTTCAATATTAGTATTTGAGTTGATCAGATAGAATTTAATTGGATTTAGTTGGAAATACGGCACATAGTCTCTTAGAAGGAAGCTTGTTTCGGAAAAGTCAACCAGAGGTTGACTATATAGTTAGAGGGCTCGGATGTGAATTTCGGAGATTTGGTTAGCTTTGGGGGATGATTTGTGACTTAGGAGTGCGATCGGAATTGAATTTGGAGGTCCGGTGTAGAATTAGGCTTGAATTGGCGAAGTTTGAATTGTGGCGGATTTCGGTTGATAGGTGAGATTTTGACCCGAGGGTCGGAATGGAATTCCGAGAGTTGTAGTAGCTCCGTTAGGTGATTTTGGATATGCGTGCAAAGTTTCAGGTCATTCGGAGGTGTTTAGGTCGGGTTTTTGATCGAATGTGCAGTTCGGAAGTTTTTAAGAAACTTAGGCTTTGATTTGATGAAAATTGAGGACTTTGATGTTAACGATGGCGTTTTGATGATTCAAGCATGTTTGAATAAGGGAATAGATCATGTTTGTGCAGTTGGTTGAGGTCTCGGGGGCCTCGGGGTGATTTCGGGTGGTTAAATGGAGAATTTTGAGTTTGGCTTCAGGTTTGGATTTGCTGGTTCTGTTGTTTCCGCATCTGCGAAAAAGAGACCGCATAAGCGGTTCTGCAGATGCGGCTAAGGAGTCACAGATGCGGTTCTCTGGGGAGGCTTGGCTTTCTGCATAAGCGGACAAGGCTTCGCATAAGCGGATTCCGCAGAAGCGGTTATGGACCGCAGAAGCGGTCAACCGCAGATGCGGTAAGAAGGCCGCAGAAGCGGTCTCGCTTTTGCGAAAAATGGACCGCAGAAGTGGTCCTGCGCAAAATGAGGAAAACCGCAGAAGCGGAAGAAAATCCCTAGAAGCGGAAGTCGCAGAAGCGACATTTGGACCGCAAAAGCGAAAAAAAGCCTGGACAGAAAGGTTAAGTTCTGGAAATGGGACTTCGTTCCCATTTCCCATTTTTGACGATTTGGAGCTCGGTTAAGGCAATTTTTGGTCCAATTTTCGTAGAGAACAACGGGGTAAGTGTTCTTAACTAAATTTTGGTTGTATAACTTGAATCTATTACGAGTTTTAGCATTTAATCAGAGAATTTTGTTGGAAAAAGGGTAGAAAACCCTGTTGGATAGAATCAAGGATTTGAGGGTCGAAATGATATGGGAATTGAATGATTTTACATTGTTAGACTCGTGGCGAGATAAGGAAGCCGACAATGTTAATTTTATAATTTTTCGAGACGTGGCCCGGGGCTCGGGTTTTGCAAATTTCGTGAATTTCGATACTTTTCGATTGTTTTCGATTGGATAATGTCCCATTTGCATATTGTAATGTATTTGCTCTGGTTTTGGTTAGATTCGACGCGCATGGAGGCCAATTTGAGGGGAAAAGGCATCGCGAGTGAGGAATTTCACCAGTTCGAGGTGAGTAATACTTGTCAATGATATCCTGAGGGTTTGAAACCCCGGATTTGCACATCATAGTGCTGTATTGTGGTGACTTGCATGCCAGGTATGAGCATGGGGTAGAGCACCGTTGGGTATTGTGACTTGGTCCGTCCCGGTTGTTGATTTTTCTACATGATTGACTAAAAACTACTTGATGCTATCATGATTTGGGCTGATTGCCATGTTTGGGCTTCGTGCCAACTATGTGAATCCTTCGGGGATTGGTATCACTGTTTTTGCATTACGTTGCATATTATTTGATCTCAGTCCAAGGTTCTAAATACTATTTTGTAAACTCAACCATCTTTCTAAGATTTGAAAACTTAAATGATATTTTTCTGACGTTTTGAGCTGAGAACTGCTATTTTACTATTGCCCAAGGGGCTTATGTGCATTGCGAGACTGAGCGTGGATCGGGTTGCGCACCGCTGCAGTGTTATGTGTGCATTTTTGGACTGAGACATGGATCGGGCTGCACGCCGCAACAGTATATACATATACATGCATGGATCGGACTGCACGCCGCAATATTATAGCGCTTGGGCTGTAGGAGCCCCTCCGGAGTCTGTACACACCCCCAGTGAGCGCAGGGCACCCAAATGGATTGGGCTGCGCGCCTTAGCGTTCATGTGCATTGCATTGCATTCATGCATTCACTCCTGATTGCACTACGTGGCATGATTTTTAGCACTCACATATCATTGGCATATATGCTATTACTTGCCTTGTTGACCAAATACCCTGGTGTTACATGTTAAGGAGTGCTGAGCCCGAGAGGCTGATGTTGTACTTTGTGAGTTGGGAGTGAGCCCGCGGGGCTGATACTGCACTGAGAGGTTGATACTCTGTCTGAGGGGCAGATTTCTGATTAATTCCTACTTGTGGAAATTATTTTTGCAACTGTTGAAAAGGCATATTTTTCAAAAGAGATTTTAACTAAGCTTGAGATTTTCTAAAGGATTTTCTCGGTGTTACGATTTTACTATTTTTTCTCAAAGAGTTGAACAGTCTTTTATTGCATTTTGAAGTGCTCATACGTGTTTTCTTATCGCTCAGATATTATTCGCTTTTATTACCTNCGGCGTTCGCGGCACCGAGTTTCTTCTTCTTCTTGATTTTCCAGATTTTTATTTTATGTATTATAGACTTTGAAATTGTAATAAAGACCCTCCTAGATGCTCGTAACTTGTGACACCCCGGTCGGCCTGAGTTAGGCTATAATGTTGATAATTAATGTTCTTTAAGTTGCATTTTCCATCTATTTATGTTTAGTAAGTGTTAAAGAAATGAATTGGGTTAGTTGGCTGGCCTTGTCTTCACGAGAGGCGCCATCATGACCGGGTATGGAGATTGGGTCGTGACATCCAATTAGTGAGATGATCCAAACCATTGATCTCGTTTGATCTAACGATTTGGATTCAATCCCTCTTACAGTATATAAACTCGAAACACACCCCACCCCCCTCAGACCCCCCCACCGTCTCTCCCATAGCTTTAGAGACCAATCTCTAAACCCAGCATCCTCCGCCGTGCACCACCGCCAGAAATCGCCTCACGGTGGCGACCGGCATCCAATCGGCCCCAAAAATACACCATAAACTCCTCTCAACCTCCCCATCTCCAATCCACCATTAGTTTTCCTCGAATCCCAACCTAGCTTCTCGAATAATCAAAATCGTAACAGCCCCTCCACCGTGTCCGGCGGCGTCGTCTCCGATGGCCTCCAAATTGACACCAAATACTCCTTTCCTTCTCCTCTTTCCAAATCCCCAATCACCTTCCCTCGAATCTTTTCCAAACCTCTTAAATTTTAGATCAAGTGTTTAACCCTAAATCCCGAAACTGCCCCAAATCGAGATGGTATTAAAATTCCAGGCCAAGTTTGATTTTACTCGTGTGTTCTTGATAAGAACACACGATTAACATCAAACTTGGCTGGAAATTTAGAAGGATCAAAGATTTCTTCCATTTTTTTTATTGTCCGAGATAATTTCAAGGTATCTTTCTGTTATTAATTTTGTTTATTTTGTGTTTTATTTCCATCATCATCTATTCTCCTCCTCCTGATTCTTTTTATTTTTTATCTAGTTTTCCAGAATCATTATTTTGTTTATGCATGATTATTTCTGAATCAGTTTTTGTTTAACCAGTAATGTTAATTCGTAATTTAGTTACTACTTTAG
Source organism: Nicotiana glauca (assembly GCA_026770625.1). NCBI lineage: Eukaryota > Viridiplantae > Streptophyta > Magnoliopsida > Solanales > Solanaceae > Nicotiana > Nicotiana glauca. The sequence goes on along the minus strand of MU734397.1, from coordinate 8,458 downwards.
TAGTTCCAGTTTACTAGATTGTTTAGTCTAGGAGTTAATTAGTGAAAATATTTATATTTGTTAGTAATTCAAACTTTCAATTGGTTTATTGTTTTGTCCGAGCCTTGGAATTTTTCTGACCAACTTAGGGAAAGAAGGGCAAGCCCAGTTGTGAAATTGGACTATTGGGTCAAATTGACCCATGTCCGTTTGGCCCAAGGGGTAATTAGCATAAGCTTAGGGGTCAACCTAGATAGTATATAATACAGAAATAATGGAGGTAATGGAAACCGCACTCTTGCTGATTTTAGGGACTGCAATAGGCATTACTGATTAAATAAAAAGGCACTAGGGTAATGGGGTAATTAAAAAACTGAAAAGATAAGTTTCTAGTGGATTGTGCGCTAATTGGATGCCCATTTTAAAGGCTGGAAATCAGACTGAAAGGGGACAGTTCGAACACTCTGAAAAATGCAGTTATAGAGTAAAAGAGAGGAAAGAGAACTTGAGTGATAAAAAACTTGAGAAAACATACAAAGACTGTGTTACTGTTCCATTGAAATTGCTTCGAGGATTTCTGTTTCTTTTCTTTAACTTCTGAAAAACAGCGATCTCTCATTTGGAACGAGAATGGACTAGGTGTGGGTTGTAGAAGTTTGGTTTGAAGTTTGAGTCATTTGTTAATTGAAACTGAGTTCTGATTGTTACATATCACTGGCTGGGGTTTGAAAATTGGTTTGTTGAGTATTTGGTGGTGCCGATTTCTGCTACTACTATTACATTGTTGATCTACTGTGCTGTTAACTACTGCTTCCTCACTTCTATTTACTTTCAAAATTCCAAGTACATATCTCATGAAATTCCCTATGTATTACTAAAGTTCTTAATTGAAGAAAATAATAAGAAGAGAAGATTTGAAGATGTAGTTCATTCAATGTAGTTATGATTATTTGCTTTGCATGTGAAATATTGTTCTACTTAGTAAATCCTTATGTTTAGATGATAGATTTTTATTAATTGCTTTAGAAGCATTGTAACTGAATAGGACAGTCCTCTTATTTGCATATAGGTATACTTGATCAGGACTATAGATCCTTTATTTTGGAATTAGAAATCTGTTGTGATATATTATCATCCTGCGTGTGATGCTTGAAGCCATATAAATGGATTAAAATTTGTCACTTGTTCAAGCTTAGGAATTCAGTAGCCTCATTCGAATATCGATAATTACATGTTGTGTACAATCTGATTTCATTTAAAATCAGTGGATCAATGAGTTTAAGGCTTATTTTGGAAATCAGTGTCCAGTTGAAAAATCGTGATTTATCAGCTTATTGAGTCAAGTTCATGTGATCCATGTTTCTGTGTGTTTATTAGGGGTAATTCATAAGTAAGTTCATTTTCATATTCATTTATAAAGTTGGGGCTTCATTGGGCTTGGACCTCAAAATTGCCTTGAGATTTTTTTGTCTCAAGGTATACTTGTCCAAATGCTTGTTGGGCCAATTACCAACACAGATGCCGCTTATACCTATGTTGGCCCACTGAATGCCGTATCGGTTAATTTTACTAGTTCTGGACCTATAGGGATTCGATGTTTAGATGAGCCCAAGCTTGACAGCTTCTTTCGACAGAAATTGGGTCACACCTTAAAGAGGGCTTTCAGTTTTTATTATTATTTTACTTAGCTTGTCCCATGTATGATTAGATTTCTTTCCATCAAGACCATTCGGGATTAGTTTAAATGAAACCCGATAGGCACAATTAGTGTTGATCAAGCTCCATTAGATAATTAAGATGAACTATGTTAGATAATACCTAGCTTTGGGCCCCTTCGGGTTTATTCAGAATGTCTTTAAAAAATAAAGTCGAGGTGTGCTGCGCTAAATAAAATCACAAATTACGTGACCCTTTTTAATTACTTCTTTAAAATACCTAAGAACTCGAGGCGTGCCATTTAGCAAATTTCATGGCCCTCGCAAAGTACGAATGCGTAGTTGCTTTAGGCGCGTATTGTAAATAATCTACCTTCTTAAAACCCGGGTGCACATTGATGTGACCCAAATCCAAATCTCAACGATGTTAAAATATGTCAAAAATCCACGGGTGCATTTATGTGACGTGGTTCGAGACGTATTTTAATAACGTTGTAATTCTTTTAAAAAATGAATAAAAGTGGTTAAAGTTAAAATTTACACATAGGTTCATAATTATTTTAAAATCAGATAATTAAGCCGAATATAATAGTTGAAGCGACCGTGCTAGAACCACGGAACTCGGGAATGCCTAACACCTTCTCCCGGGTTAACAAAATTCCTTACCCGGATTTCTGGTTCTAGGACTGTTAATACAGAGTCAACATTTTCCTCGATTCGGGATTTAACCAGTGACTTGGGACACCAGACATTATCCCAAGTGGCTACTCTAAATCTAATAAATAATCCCGTTTTGATTGTCCTTTAAATGGAAAAACTCCCATTATTATACCCTTCCCCGGGAGTGTAGTGTAAAAAGGAGGTGTGGCAATTAGTTCAAATAAATTTATTGGGCTAATATAATTGGATTAATCCCAATATTATTGGGCTAGCCCATTTAGTTGGGCTGCAAATGATAAGCCCAAGATGTCATCTTCCTAGAGGCCCAATTTGGTGTCACGTGTCAAATGATGTGGCGTGCCAAGTCAAATGAAAGATCCAATAGGATTGTGCCACATGTCAAAATGACAAAGCATGCCAAGTCATATTAAAAGGCCAATGAAACCGCGCCACGTGTGCAAGTGACATGTTCTGACCAATCAAATGCGGTCATGTCACACTTCTATTTGATTGGTCGGAAAGAGTTTGTTCTTATCATAACTCTTCCCTTCCACAACTATAAATAGGGGTCTTCATAACTCAGAAAAAACACCATAAGTTATAACAAGAAGCAAGAGAGAGCTCGTGGATCAAACACCGCAAATTTCTCTACAAGTTTCAAGCTTCAAACAATCAAGTTTAAGAAATCAAGTTCAAGCTCAAGAACGAAGAACAAATCAAGGTCAAGTTCAAGCTCAAGAACAAAATCATCGTTCGAGGCAATAAATACATATTCAAGATCAAGCTCAAAGGCCCTTGAATTTATTTACTATTGAAAAGAAGAATCAGAGGATTTATAGAGATTGTACACTCAAATATTCAAGACCAAATACTATGATTGTTGCGATATTTTTCGGTCTTGATTTTATTTTCTCGACGCAAATTTATTGTCTACAGTAGGTAATATAATACTAATATACAATAAGTGATCATTTGGTACGTAGACTGAATTATCCTGGGATTATAATTATGGGATTATAATCCCTAGAAATATTCCACGTGGTAGATAAGATAAAATAATACCAAGTTTGTTGGGATAAGGTGGGATAAAATCAATGGTGTAGCCAAAAAATTTCATCAAAGGTAATCAAATTTTAAACAAATCAATAATTTTATTTTGTCGATGAATAGTGTACTAAAACTTTTAGATCAAACTACGCAACATTTAACTAAACGATAAAAAAACTTTTAATAGAACTATAAATTTTTTTTTAAAGGACAACATTAGTAATTTTACTATTAAAAGTAAGCATAAAACCAAAGGAAAGATAGAGTAGAGTTGATTTGTAATTTTTGTTAAAGAATTTTTTGTAGAGCTTGACTTTTAAATTTTAAAATGGGAGTATTTCTCAATTGATTCTCTTGCTCTCTACCTTTGCTCCCTCTCCCTCTTGCCTTTACTTGGTTCTCCGGAGCAGGTTGTTCAAAATTGAATGGAAATCGAAAATCGAATCGCAAAAATGACTTATTGATATCGGGTTATCGGATTAACGGGTAGTGAACGAATTGAAATTTTATTATTAATGGTTTATCGGTTTGGAGATGGATTATTCAATTTTCTTATCAGATAAATCGTTAACCTGTTAAAATTTTTTATAATTATATATTTTTATCCATATGTATATTAAATACCCCTTCCACTTATCCACTAGAAATGTTAACTGTTATGTTAGCTGAAGAATGTGTAGACTACATAGCCATAAGCTTGGCTGCATTTAAGCTCTTTTTGCTGCCTTGCTCCTCACTGTATGAAGGTTCAAGTATGTTTGTCTAGTATTTGTTGAGCATTGTGGTACTATCAATAACAACAATAACAACAATCCAGTATAATCTCACTAGTGGAGTCTGGGGAGGGTAGTGTGTACGCAAACCTTACCCCTACCCTAGGGTAGAGAGACTGTTTCCAAATAAACTCTCGGTATCCTTCCCTCCAAGAACTCCCCACCTTGCTCTTGGGGTGACTCGAACTCACAACCTCTTGGTTGGAAGTGGATATTATCAATAGTTTGAAAAGGTTTTAATATATTCTATTGTGCAGCTGTGGTATCACTGTATGTTTTTATCAGTGTGTTTCCAAATTAGGCCTCCGTAGTATAGATACAAAAGACCGATAAACCGCCCGATAACTGCTAAACTAATATCAATCCGTCCGATATCTTATCGGGCGACTAGCGGATTAATATATTTAAAAGCCGATAACCGATAAGCCAAATCGTTAAGCATAAATAATCGCTCGATCCGCTCGATAAGCAGCCTTACTCCGGAGGCAGTACTCTAGAGTTGATAATTTGGGTATAATGGACAACAATTTGAATAAGATGAATGCTCCTTCTCTTGCCTAATAATGCAAGCGGGGAATGCACAAATTTGTGAAAATATACCTATAAAATGTGAAGAAGTTTAAACTTGTTCGATGTGCCCCTGTGGAAGGTATATTGAAATAATTGCCTTTTTCAGATCTACATACTACTGTTATGCATGTGCGCTTCATATCAACTTTGTGGGTTATCAATCTAGGCAAAGTTCTCTGCATGCTATATATAGTTTTTTTTTTATTTTTAATTTCATTTTGAATGTGTAGGAAAATATAGGTGATGCAATTGAAATGGTGGCCACAAATCAATTTGACCTATTGAAGTGAATGGTAAAGATTTTTTAAGTATATATATATATATATATGAGAATAAATTCGATTTTGTAGCGGTTATTGCTAGTAGACTTGATGCAGTGCTTTATTAGTATGGGCAATACTACACAAATTATATTTCTTTGTTAAAGTTTATTTCAAGTATATGCATTTGACTTATTTTTATTATAACAATAACGATCCAGTAAAATTTCACTAGTGGGGTATGGGGAGGGTAGTGTATACGTGGACCTTATCTCTACCCTAAAGGGAGTAGAGAGGCTGTTTCCGAAAGACCCTCGGCTCAAGAAGACGAAGAAAGATAATATCAGTACCACCAATAGATACCATAAGAAAAATAACATCATGAAAATGAGAAAGTAAGTGCAAAGCAAAAGCTTTAGACAGTACATTGACCATCACTATGGAAAACGAATGAGTAGTAAGACGCCACCTTGCCACTAAGTGACTTCGACAAAACCTTATCAGACTAGCCTCACAAAGATACAAAGTCAGGAAAGACTCAACTACCTCCTAACCTAAAATACTAATACTTGACCTCCAACGCTTCCTATCAAGTTTCATGTCACCGGAAACCTAAAGTCTCGCCATGTCCTGCTTGATCAACTCTCCCCAATACTTCTTAGGTCGTCCTCTACCTCTTCTCGTGCCCTCCAAAGCCACTCACACCTCCTTACCGGGGCATCTAGGCTTCTCCTTTGTATGTGTTCGAACCATCTGAGTCTCGCTTCCCGCATCTTGTCATCAATGGGAGCCACACCCACCTTCTCCCAAATATCTGCATTCCTAATCTTATCCATCCTAGTGTGCCTGCACATCCACCTCAACATCCTCATTTATGCTACTTTTATCTTCTGGATATGTGAGTTTTTAACAGGCCAACATTCAGCCCCATACATCATGGACGGTCTAACCACTGCTTTGTAAAATTTACCTTTGAGTATCGGTGGCACTCTCTTGTCACACAGGACTCCAGACGCCAACCTCCACTTTATCCAGCCCACTTCACTACGGTGTGTGACATTCCCGTCGATCTCTCTTCCCCTCTGTATAGTCGACCCAAGGTACTAGAAATTTCCACTAATTGGGATGACCTGTGATTCGAGCCTCACTTCCATGCCTACTTCACTCGGTTCAGTACCGAACTTACACTCCAAGGATTCCGTCTTCATCCTGCTCAACTTGAAACCCGTAGACTCAAGAGTCTGTCTCCAGATCTCCAGCCTTTCGTTAACACTGTTTCTCGACTCATTAACAGAACTATGTCATCGGTGAATAACATACACCATGGCACCTCTCCTTGAATATGGTGTGTTAACGCGTCCATTACCAGGGCAAATAATAGCGGGCTGAGCCCAAACCTTGGTGTAACCCCATAACTACTGGAAACTGCTTAGAGTCACCTCATACTATCTTAACCCGAGTCTTAGCCTCATCATATATGTCCTTAATTGCCAGTATCATCTGTGGAAGAAAGAACACTAGCAGATACACACAAAGCTAATTGTTGTATTATCTTGCATTCTTGTATTATTATTCGTTGTCATAGTTTCGATCTTAGCTTTCATACGCGTTCTATGGACCATTCTAAAATAAAATTTTTTTTGGATCGATCGTGATTCACTTGCCTTCATCAAAATAACTATTAAAGCAGATATACCATTTTTTCACTGTAAACACTAACTGCAATATAAGAGTCTTTGAGCTATGGTGTATTCACATATATTAAGTATTTTGAAGATATATAATATTACTATACATGGTTTAGAAAGTAAAGCATGGGTGCACGTGAATCCACTCCCTTCCACTTCCAATGGTTGTTAAAAAGGGGTAGCATAAGAACTAAGTTGCTTCAACATTTCTAATACACGTTCCTTCACCCTATATTATTTAAGCTATAATAACAATAATAATATATGCAGTGTAACCCTATAAGTGGGTCTGGGGAAGATGGGATCTACGCACACTTTACTTGTACCTTGTTTGAGATAAAGAGGTTGTTTCTGATAGACCATCGACGCGAACCTTAAGGATCTAATAGTTCTTGATTTATCGTCAAATAACATGGGTAGTTCTTTACCTCCAGAAATTGGAAATCTAAAGGCTTTGACACAGATGGATATGTCAAGGAATCAATTTTCAAATAGCATTCCTAGAGAAATCGGAGGCTTGCAAAATCTGGTAAACCTTTCTTTGAGACATAACAAGTTGCACAGATATATACCTGAATCAATGAGCAACATGGTAGGTTTAGAATTCCTAAACCTTTCTCATAATAATATATCAGGAACCATACCTATGTCTTTTGAGAAACTTCAATACCTATAGTATTTCAACGTCTCGTATAACAAGTTGTATGCAAAAATCCCCTCTGGGGTCCTTTCTTCAGTAAAGCATTATGTGGTTCGAAAAGATTTAGTGTCCCGCTATGCCCTACTTCTTCAAATAATATATTAAATAGGAACAAAATGCTACTTCTATTTTTTCCACTGGTACTTGCACTGGCATTTGTTTCTATCAACTTTGTACTTGTATGGATAAGGTATAGAAAAGCTAAAAGAGCTCCTCAATAAGCCAATTCACTGTCTATTGCAACAAGAGTAAGAATTTTATATTATGAACTACTCCAAGCAACCAATGTGCTTAACGAGAGTAATCTGATTGGTTCTGTGAGTTTTGACTTTGTCTATAAAGGCATTCTCAGAAGTAGGACTCCTATTGCAGTTAAGGTGTTCAATTATGTCACGACCCAAACCGATGGGCCGCGACGGGCACCTAGTACCTTACTCAACCGAATATCAACGTAAAGTATTTTTCTTATTACATTATCATATACACGTGACATACGACCCTAATAGACCAATATAATATAAATCAAGATATAAGCCGACAAGACCATACAATCTTTCACGTACACGACATATGCCTACAAGCCTCTAAGAGTACATAAACATCATAAAGGTCGGGACAGTCCCACCATACCAAATAATACACATCTAAATTATACTAACCAAACGAGCAACTCCGAAGCAATTGGAGTGCACCAACATCTTCTACTGAGCTGATAGCCTACTTGGAGGGCTCTCGACCTGTCTATCGGGACCTGCGGGCATGAAACGCAGCGTCCCCAGGCAAAAGGGACGTCAGTACAAATAAAGTACCGAGTATGTAAAGCAGGAAAGCATAAACAAGAATAGTAATGTAAAGAGAGAGATATATGAGATACAACCTGTAACATCTGAGTGCCTATGTATATACATAAACTTTTAAAAACATACGCCTCTGTGGGCATCATCATCATATCGTACCCGGCCTCAAAGAGGACTCGGTAAAAATGTACCTGGCCACGTGGAGCTCGGTAATCCCAACTGATCAGTGGTTACACAATATGTGTCATACCCGACCGTCTATAGTGCGGCTCGGTGATAAAAGTAAATACATTCATATACTAAATCATGAATTATATAAGTGCAATGTG
>MU734395.1:32830-112138 GCA_026770625.1 Nicotiana glauca | reverse complement strand
GAGCAGCAGCAGCAGTAGTTCGATAGCAGAATCTTATTACCACGAGACTGAGGTAGCTTGCAGGCGTCCGCAGGCTCGGCGTCTCTTCTTATAATTTTCATTTATACTGTTTCCTCATTGTTTCCAGACAGACAACTGCTATATTTCTTTCAAACCTTTATATGTAGTTTATTCTTAGTGATTCGTGAGTATGTGACACCAAATCTTGGGTAGAGGATTTATGCTGAGTATTTTGTATTTATTTAAGACTTATAAAGAATTAGACTTCCGCAGTTATGGTTATTATTATTGTTTATGCTATTAAATTGACAACAGGATGGGTTTTACTAATGAAAAACGGTGAGTAAATTGGCTTGCCTAGCTACCACGAGTAGGCACCATCACGATCCCGATGGTGGGAAATCCGAGTCGTGACAGTAGTCATGGGTGAAATACCGAATGAGCGAATTGCTTTGCGAATGTCTAGCTTACAACGAGAGCAGCTAATTTTTTCATAGTTTTATTGCCTCTCTTAATTTTTTGGTACAGTAGTTTAGCCACAGTTATAGCAATATCCCAGTTCAGTGATATACTCTGTTGGTACACATGTATACTATATTGGTATCATATGGTAATAGGGATCTTTTATCTTTCCATTCTTTATTATCATTTCTATTTCTAACTAATGTGCTTAATAATTGCATCTAAACAACATCACTCCAACTGATGATGAGAAGCAACTATTTGATGTCCATGGTCTAAACTTTGAAATTGAAGTTGAGTGCACTGACAGTCAGCCCGATAGCTTTCAGGTTTTTGGCACTCAATTACCAAAGACACAAAGTATGCATGAAAGTACTGGAGGTGATTACCAACCTACCAATGCTGAGGTAATGAAGGAGTTACAAGGTTTGAAGCTTTTTGTAGAGACCAAGTTTGAGGAAGTGCTTGCAGCTATTGGTAAGCAATCATTGAAACCAGAGGAAAATTCAGCGGTATTTATCTTTTATATAATATAATGCTATAGTATATTGTTCAAAGATGCAATATATGCTTATAGGAGACTATTCCATTGTTTACTTTTAGTACACATAATATTCTTGTAATATGTATAATAATGAAATTGTTAGTTTCTCATTTTCAGCATAAGCAACAGGATAATGATCCCGACTTTTGTGATATGCATAATGATTATGACCAGTTTGAAAGGGGCCACGTTGGGAATGATCTTGTAGCTATTGGCGATAGCACGCCCAAAGCGCCTTCTAGTATGCAAATCACATATTTGATTTTTTTTTTTGCTATTGTTTTTTGAAAGTAGTACTCTTGCTTATACTTTTATATGTTTAGTGTCTGATTTTGGTGGGGTTGGTCGAGATGGAGGTGCTACTGGTGTCAATGTAAAGAATATCACAGCAAGTCATGGCATAGTTAATGATGATTTGCGTTCTGGTAAAATGTTGTATATGTAATTTTTCTATTCTTTTATTTATTTATTTAACTCTATGTATTTGTGCATTCACTAACCTTTTTTAACACCTTTTCAAGTCCCCTTCGTAAATGAGCATGATTTGGCTTGGATTATAACTTTGAACTGTCTGCATCTGCAATTGATCAAATCACCACCATTACACAACAAGCAACATATAAGCAGTCATCTCATGATGTTAAAAAGTCGGGTCCTGCTCCACTGCCATCAGGAATCCCTACACAGACACGAGCAAATATTGTTATTGAGTCTAATACTGCTCCACAGGATACGATATTGATGTTACTAATTCTGTAGTTAGTATGTAAATAATAGGTTCTTGATAGTTATTTTATCTAAGTAGCAATGCTTGGTATTGGATGTTGTTTAGCATCTCGGGTTGATGGTGTTGGTCAAGTGGATGTTGGTGGCAGTAATGTGAATTTGTCTTCTGGTAAATTTACTAGCATTTTCTAATTTAAGCTTCATGTCTACATAGGGGTGATCTTCTCTTGGATTCTGATTTTGAATATACTGATTCTCAACTTGATCTAATTGCCGCCATTACACAAGGAGAGAGACGTAATGTAAATCAATTTGGAAATAAACTGACAACTCGTGCTGTAAATAAGTCTAAACCTGATCAGTCGGTATCAAGAAGTATTGTCCAGATACAAGCAGATGTTGAAACTACTCCTGCAGTTTTCACACGGAGAAGGCGCCCTGCAACTGTAAAACAATCGTCGTATAGGAATGACTGGAAATTTGGTGCTAGTGCAGTTGGGGGATCCTCGAAGGTTATCATAGGAAGATTTCTATTTATAAATGACATTTCAATGGTTATTGATTATAAGCTTACGACTGAATTCTCAAACTTTGTCGAAGCAAACATGCAATTGGGAGAGTGCGTATTTATTTTCATGTACTTTTATTTTCATATTTTCTTAATTTTTGTTGTTATATTTCTTATCCATATCTTCTTTTATATGAAATAAGGAAGTGTATTTACCTGGTGATCAAAAGCTAGACCCTTATTTTGACTTTGAAGTTGAACAGATTGATGATAAGATATTTTTCCATACATTAAACTATTCTGGCAGGCCGCTATCTAGTTTGGTATGTGTACTGCTTTTTACTTTTGTTGTTGCAGTAGTTCAATCATATTTTTAGTGTTAGTCATCTTTTCTTCCTCTCTTTTTTGCAGCACTTGAATATTTATGTTCTACTATCTTAGGAAGAAGGCGAAATATGGAATAAATATGTCAATCAAAGTCACAATTGCAGATACTCTATTTAATAATATCATTCAAAGGGTTTTACCAGAATTTGTAAAAGGTGGAAAACAAGATCATTTATTTGATAGATCAGACGATATCATGGAGTACATGAAAGGATTTAGGATGTATTGTAACACTCCATGGCACCAGGTTGATCATGTCCTTTTTCCAATTAATATGGCAGAAAACTAGCATTGGATATTGGGGAGTGTATCATTCCACAAGAGATGTTTTTACATATATGACTCGCTACGTAGTCGAAAGCACAAAAAAATTATTCAAAAGGTGGCAGAGGCATATGCTGTGTTGATCCCCCTATTTCTAGTTAGCATTAAATTTTATAACCAACAAAGTGACACTGTAGTACAAAATGGTCTGCACATGGAAAATGAGTTGACTGATCCTTTTGAGATTGAACTGATTACAAATCTGCCAACACAATAAAATTCGTAAGAATAATTACTTTTTTTTTTACTTTGTTTTCCTCATTCATATTATCATTTTCACTTCTAATTGACTTTTATATTCTATTCATTTGTTTTATTTCAGAGATTGTGGAGTATATGTTGCATGCTTTGCTGAGTATATTATTGAAGATCTTCCTATCCATGTTGTCAATTTTGATGTGGATGGTCTTCGAGCTAGGTTTGGTATATTGTTGTGGCACCAAGGGATGAACAAGCAGTTGCATGGCGAATCAAGTGAATCTGAGACTCCAGTAGCACCTAAAAAGACTCGTGGAAAGAAACGCAAAAAGTAGTATAGGTCTCTTTTTGGTTTTAGATAATCGTAGCATAAAAACTTTGCAGGATTTTAATAGTTTTTGATGAAGTATGGTATTTTGCATTATTATATTTTAAAAATGTTAGCTTTTAAAAGTATTTTCTAGGAATACAATTGTAATAGTACAATATGTTGCTACAACTGTTTTAATGTTGGAATGTATCTTCGATTTGTTTTATTAGACTTTTCTTAGGCTTCTTCCATAAAGTTGTTGGTTTAATAGGAGTGCCTTTTGGAGACAGAATTTTCTCAGCACTTGAAGTCAAGCCATTAGTGTAGAACATGGATGTTACAATAGCATTGTTAGTTCCTACTACTACTTTCATTTGTAGTAGGAGAAGCATTATTAGATCGATGTAATATACAAGCAGAAGTTATTTTTGGAGGTGTATTTTTAAGGGAGTTACGATGTTCAAAAAGAGGAACTATGTTGTTATTTTGTTGAAGAATAGGGCGAGCATTGATTTGAATGAGAAGAAATATTTTTAGAAAGTGAACTGGTCTTGAAATTATATTAAGAGTAGTTGTTATTTGTAGTTGAATCTAAGAAAATCTGTGCACAATTTGCATTGCTGCACCAGTTGTATTCTGCAAAGATTTTGGTTCAAGTATATTAGTGCAGTAGAACTATTTACAAATCATGTATACTGATATATCATTTGGGTATCACGTTGTATTTGAGTACCTTTTTTCCTTGCATCAACTAGATGTAAGTACTGACATGAGTTTCAAAGCGTGCGCATTTTGGGTATCACATTGTATTTTGGTGCACCATTTGTATTTCTGCGCATATTTTATTTTAGCCATATTAGTGCAATATCACTATATACCAGTGAGGTATACAAATATACCATTTGGGTATCACCTTATATTTATGTACCTGATGATGTACAATAACTCCATGTAAATGGCTTCCAATTTGTTATACTTCAATGCAGACATGAGCTGCAAAACGTGCCCATTTTGTTAAAGATGTATGTACAAATATTGCATTTGCGGCACCACTTCTATTTCTGCACATATTTTGATACCAATAAGATATACAGATATACCATTTAGGTATCACATTTATATTTTAGCATCTTTTTTCCTGCAACAACTAGATTTAAATGCATCCCAATTTTATATATTAAAATAGAAAATAAACAGGTTCTTATTGAAAACACAAGTATCTATATAAATTTGCTTCCAAAAAGTAATTTGGCAAAGAATCATCATACCAAATATATGTCTAGTGCAAGAAATGCATTTTATTTCTTTGCAATTCAAATGCTATGATTCTACGATATATGAGTTCTATAAAAATATTGAAGCATTATAGCAATCTCTCTTTGGAATATTTCGATATGTTCTTCGGTTGTGTCCTTTTCTCTCGTATAGTGCACATGTAACTGTATTTCCTTCCCAGCCTCCTATGCCTCTCTTCTTTTTAGGTTTTCCTGGTTTGATTTTTTCTTTTGGTGGAAGTACCACCTGCGAAGAGACATGTTCTGAAATTTGCCACGTTGTTTCATCAAGCAAAGGATTTACTGGTATCTCATATGTTTTCAGCAAGTACTCTATGTTGTAGTAATCTGAGCAATACTTGTATGAATCCATATGGAATTTTTGTATAACTACCTTTGTATGTGGACATGGAATATCGTCTAGCTGAAACCTCCCATAAGTGCAGTTTTTTTCATGTAGGCGCACTACATTTCTTTGATTAAAGAAAAATCTGCCTAACTCGGTTCAAGAAAAACCCTTGGAAAAGAACCGCGGTAAAAAAAAATCAAGGGGGAATTACTACACTACCTAAAAAGAAAATAAAATAAAAAAATCTTTTTGGCTTTTTTATTAGACTATTTCCCTCAAGAATACTGTCTAGGTGGTCCGTCATCAGGAAGAGTCTCCTACATTTCTAGTTTTTTTTTATCCGACCTTAACCCTCAAGAAACCCGTCGACAAGTGTCTGTCATTGGGCCAAGTCGGTGATATCTAAGCTATATATACAACAACACATATATACACAAATCATATATACACATACCCAAGTCTCCCACGCCACACACAAAGAGTGTGGCATGTCCTCATGTCATAAAACAATTACAGAGCAGAAGGGCACGAGAACTTCCCTGGTCATCAGTCGGAGTTAGAGAGGGTGATGGGATCCAGGTGACAAGCCCTCCCTAAAGCACGGAACCAGGCCATCACCTGGCTCTCAGACCTAGCCCGCCGTCTAGACATGGCATCCAAACGAACATGCAGGCTATCTACCGAGGAGCAAAGTTCTGCCATGTCTTCCTCCACAGAAGGAAACAAGGGTCGGCTGGAGTATGATCTAGAGAACTCCGCCCTAGTTCGGGGTTTCCGTGTGGATCCAGTTGCATCATAAGACCTCCTGGGTGGTGCCATGGGTGCTGGGGCGTCATCATCGTCGTCTAGGTCAATATGTGTAGGTGCATCTCTGCCCACTTTGATCTTTGACGCTCTGAAAACTATTTTTGGGGGTAAAGTGCCATCCTTAGGACTGACTGGGACATCAACCAGCAAACACAACCTCATCACAAGTGAGGGGAAGTAAAACCCCTTAGTCATCAGAGGCGACCGGAGGATCATTTCATCTCCAATGATTTTAGCAACATCAATGTTCTTCCTGGTCACGAAGCACCAAACCAGTAGAGCCCGCAAGCTATTCACATCTGTTGTGTTGCCCGTGGGCAACAATCTGCTGCAAATCATTGTGAACCAGCACTTAGCTTCCCATGTGAATGACTTGGAATGCAAGGTCATGTTTTCCTGAATCTAAACTGGCCGTCCCCCTAAGCATATGGACTCAATCAGAGTGTCCCAATTGACCCCTGGAGAATTGTGGTAATAATCATTGTCACTAGTGAACGGAGGCAGCTGCAGGACCTGGCGAATATTTTGGACTGAGACATCTACCAATTTGCCCGCACAACCACAGAACGGCACATATATTCCAGGTAGTTCGCATAGAACTTCCGGACTATCATTGGGTTCACCGTGTTAGGTTTATCGAACAAGTACTCCATCCCCTTCCGGCGAATTTCCTCGTACATGTTCGGCTTTTCAACACGGAGGGCAGCCTTATCAATACCAATCTCGGGGACAAAGCTTTTAGTGGATTTCGTATGAAACCTGTCCTGGGCCTCCTCGGACATGAACCGGGTGGCATCATAAGTGGGCACATTGGAAGTGATTTACGATTTTCTTCGCTTCTTACGGGCCATAGTACCTGCAACCAATTCATCATAACTATTAGGGCCAGCCAAACAGGTGCCAGTCGGATGGATACTCAGACTTCGCCACCCGCTGGCACCAAACAATTACCCAAAGTGGACAACATCCACTATTGTCCCCACACCATTTATCAATGATACAATTCCGCCCTATAAAACCACCCCACAAGATTCCACTAATAAATACAATTAAATTCTACCACCACCGACCCCACACACAAATTATCAACTAGAAATACACCTCACACCTATACAAATCAACCCGAAACACCAACTACAATACCAAACTTGGAGTCTAAAACCCCATTGCAACCAAAATCAAGAATTATCTACAATAATCACTAAATAATGCAAAATACATACACCATAAGGAAAAGCAGAACAACTTACTTGAGGATTACCGTGGAGTCTTGAAAAAGAAAAGAAAAGAAAAAAATTTGGGGGGTTGTGGCTGGGTAGGGGGTAGGGCATTTTTTTTGGAGGGGGAGGGGGTTGTGGATAGGTAGGGTTTGAATGGAATGGGGGTAAGAAGAATGAGTAATGGGGGTTTTGAGTTATGGGAAGAAGAAAAGAGAAGAGAGAGTGTGTGTTGGGGAGAAGAAGAAGAAGAAGATTTGGGAAGAAGAATAATGGAGAAAGTGAGAGAGTTTTGAGAGAAGATAGAGACAATAGAAGGGAAAAGGGGGGGTGTCAGTTGATTGGTAATGGTTGGGGTTGTGGGTAGGTTAGGGTAAATAAAGGGTGGGGAAGAAAAAAAAAATTCTGCTGTAAGTCGTACCTGGGCCCGTTCTAGTCCACCGCGGTCCTACCGCAGTTACGCTGTGACTGCGGTGGGATAACTTCAGATAGGGGTCATGAACGCGGTCCTACTACGATTACGCCGCGACTGCGGTGTGATAACTTCAGAGAGGGGTCACGACCGCGGTCCTACCGTGGTTATGCCGCGGCCGCGGTAGACCCGTTATTGGCTGCCTATTATTAGGGTTATGTTCATTATTTTGCCCCTTAGACACTTTTTTTACCTCTTTTAATGCCTACCTTACCCATGGTATGTCCAGGCTCGTGATGCAATGTCCTCCGCACTAACCTGCATATATACAACATGTTAGAAATTCTACTATTGTGGGTTGCCTCCCATGAAGCGCCTGATTTAACGTCGCGATACGACGCAGCACGAGCGCAAGATTCGCTCAACCTCTCTCTCTTTTTTTTATTTTTTATTTTATACGATATTACATACTAAACTTAAAACACATTCGTGGGTTGCCTCCCACGCTGCACCTGATTTAACGTCGCGGCACGACGCACGTGAGCGCATTTAAGGCTCGCTCGACCTATGAGGTTCAGTCAGGTGGATCTCGGACCCTTCCTTTGGTTCGTTCATGCCCACATATAGTTTTAATCTCTTCCCATTGACTTTAAATGTACGAGAGTCTTTCTCAACGGCGATCTTTACAGCACCTGAAGGGAATACTTCAACAACGCGAAATGGTCCAGACTTGACTTAAGCTTACCAGGGAACAGCCACAGTCTTGAGTTATAGAGCAATAATACCATGTCCCCGGGTTTGAAATGTTACTCAACAATGTTCTGTTTGTGTAACCTCTTCATTTTTTCCTTGTACAATCTTGTGCTCTCAAAAGCAAGATGTCTAAACTTGTCAAGCTCGTGCAACTCAGTGATTCTAGTTGTGCCTGCAGCTTCAATATCTAAGTTCAACTGCTTCAATGCCCACCACGCTTTATGTTCAAGTTCCAATGGCAGGTGACAGGCCTTTCCAAACACCAACTTATATGGTGACATACCAATTGGTATTTTAAATACGGTCCTATAGGCCCAGAGTGCATCATCTAGCTTCTTCGCCCAATCAGTTCTTGTGGCGTTCACAGTCTTGGTTAATACACTCTTGATCTCTCTGTTGGACATTTCAACCTGTCCACTAGTTTGCGGGTGATACAGAGTAGCCACCTTGTGGCATACGTCATACTTTGCAAGCAACTTTTCGAAGGCTCTATTACAAAAGTGAGTGCCTCTATCACTGATAATCGCTCGTGGTGTCCCAAAACGGGTGAATATGTTATTTTTCAGAAATCCCACTACTAATCTTGCATCATTAGTGGGTAACGCAATAGCTTTCACCCACTTGGACACGTAATCCACAGCAACAAGTATGTACCCATGAAGTCAATCCCCCAGACATCAAATACTTTCACCACTTAAATCGGGTTTATGGGCATCTCGTGGCGACGAGAAATGTTCCCGGTTCGTTGACATTCATTGCAGCCCTTCACTCACAGGTGCGCATCTCTAAATACTATTTGCCAAAAGAATCCAGTCACAGCTGTCCTGACCCCTCCAAAATGTCCTCTATATGTTGATGCGTGACAAGCCTACAAAACAGAAGATTGTTCTATCTCGGGGACATATCTCCAAATCATATTGTCAACACATATTCTAAACAAATAAGGCTCGTCCCAATAATACATGCAGCTATCACGATAAAACTTTTTTCTTTCGACAGATGAAAGGTCGTGAAGAACCACACCACTGGCCAGGTAATTAGCAAAGTCTGCATACCATGGCACTTCCTCAAGATTAGTAGCGAGCAGCTGCTCATCTGGAAAGGTTTCCAGGATCTCTTCGACATCGATTGCTTTTTCAGCTCCTTCAAGTCGTGATAGATGATCAACGACTTGATTTTCTGTGCCCTTACGGTCACGAATTTTGAGGTCGAATTCTTGCAACAGCAGTACCCAACGAATCAGGCGTGGCTTAGACTCATTCTTTTCAATTAAGTACTTGAGAGTTGCGTGGTCAGTATATACAATTACCTTGGAACCAATCAGATATGATCGGAACTTGTCGAAATCAAACACCACAGCCAACATCTCATTCTCAGTCACAGTGTAATTCAGTTGGGCTCCACTCAGCATTCTACTAGCATAGTATATTGGATGTATCAGCTTGTCCTTTTGTTGTCCCAGCACTACCCCCACTGCGTAGTCACTAGTGCACACATGAATTCGAACAGGTGCTCCCAGTCGGGGGCAACTATGATGGGTGCTGTGACTAGCCTCTTTTTCAGCTCTTCAAATTCTACCATGCAATCATCAGAAAACAAGAAAGGGTGATCTTTTTCTAACAACTTACAGAGAGGGTTGGCGATCTTGGAGAAGTCCTTTATGAATCGCCGATAGAAATCGGCATGCCCGAGGAAGCTTCTGATTGCTTTGACTGAGGTTGGAGAGGTAGCTTTGCTATCACATCTACCTTAGCACGATCCACCTCAATTCCTTTGCTTGACACCTGGTGTCCCGAGACTATGCCTTCTTGTACCATAAAATGGCACTTCTCCCAATTCAGAACCAGATTAGTCTCGATACACCACTTCAGCACACGAGTCAGATTTATCAAGCACTCATCAAATGAGTTCCCCACCACCGAGAAGTCATCCATGAACACCTCCATTATATCCTCTACCATATCAGTGAATATGGCCATCATGCATTGTTGGAATGTGGCGGGTGCGTTGCATAGGCCAAAGGGAATCCTCCGAAAGGCATAAATGCCATACGAGCAAGTGAAAGAGGTCTTCTCTCTGTCCTCCGGTGCAATGGAGATCTGATTGTACCCGGAGTACCCATCCAAAAAATAGAAATGTGACCTCTCTACCAATCTGTCTAACATCTTATCAATGAAGGGAAGTGGGAAGTGATCTTTCCTGGTGGCTAGATTTAACTTTCGATAGTCCATGCAAATTCTCCAGCCCGTGACGGTTCTTGTAGAGATCAATTCATTCTTATTATTCTTGACTACCGTCATGCCACCCTTTTTAGGAATACATTGAACTGGGCTAACCCGGCTGATGTAAGAGATTGGGAAAATGATTCCCACATCTAACCACTTGATTACTTCTTTCTTCACCACTTCCTTCATATTGGGGTTCAACCTTCTTTGGTGTTCCCTGGAAGGTTTGTGTCCCTCTTCCAGTAGAATTTTGTGCATACAGTAGGCGGGGTTGATCCCCTTTATATCTGCCATGGTCCACCCAATGGCAGTCTTGCACTCCTTAAGTACCTGCAATAGTTGTTGATCTTGCACATATAACAAACTAGATGAGATAATAACAGGTAATGTGGAGTTAGGTCCAAGAAATTCATACCTGAGATGGACGGGCAATGGCTTTAATTCCAGCTTTGGTGGTTCTTCGATGGATGGCTTGGCTGGAGGAGTTTCTCGATTTTCCAAGTGCAAGGGCTCAAACTCTAGGGTTCTATCCTAGAACCCTCTACCCTCTAACGCCAATACCCATTCCGCCAGATCCGCTCCATTTACCTCATCCAAATTCATTAGACATGAAGCCAGGGGGTCCTCAATAGTCCGCCTTTCATCATCAGTCTCTACAATTACATCCACAACATCAATCAATAGTCAGCCTTTCATCATCAGTCTCTACAATTACATCTACAACATCAATAAGAGAGCAATTAGCGAATTCACTTGGTTACCTCATAGATTTCGGCACATTGAATGTTATTTCTTCATCGTTTAGTCTCATCTTGAGCTCCCAAGTCTCACAATCAATTAGAGCACTCCCAGTGGCCAGGAACGATCTTCCCAAAATTATGGGAATTTCTTCATCCACCTTATAGTCTAGGATCACAAAATCTGCAGGGAACACAAATTTCCCTACCTGAATCAGCACATCGTCTAGGATTCCAGAGGGTCGTTTCACAGTCCTGTTAGCAAGCTGCAATAACATAGAGGTGGGTCTAGCTCTTCCAATGCCCAACCTCTTATAAATTGCTAGGGGCATAAGATTGATGCTGGCCCCTAGATCACATAGTGCCTTAGCAAAAGCAAAATTACCAATAGTGCATGGAATTGTAAAGCTCCCTGGATCAGACAACTTTTCCGCAATTTGTCTAGTCACCACTACACTACAGGTCTGAGTAAGAGTGACTGTGTCCAAGTCTTGAAAATCAAACTTTCGGGACATCAAGTCCTTCATCATTTTTGCATACCCAGGCATCTCCTTCAAAGCTTCAATCAATGGTATATTTACCTGGATTTGCTTCAGCATGTCAAAGAACTTCTTGTATTGCTCCTCCTTTTTGTACTTAGCCAACCTCTGGGGGAAAGGTGCAGGGGGTCTCTTCTTCCCAATCACTTGGGACTGATCTTTCTCAACTGCTACATCAACTACTGGCTCCTGGACAGTTTCAGCTTCCTTCCCGGTCTCATTCTGTATGCTATTTTCTTCTTGAGCAGGCTGGACTGTCACCTCTGTCAGTTTCGTTGATTCATCCAGCTAAATGGGCACTGGTATGAGTGTCTCAGCCTATCTAGTTTCTCGAGCCCTTTCTTGCTCTTCATCCAAATCTCTGTCATTACGTAGACTCACCGCCATCAGCTACTTCAGTCCCTGATCTTTTGGATTTATCTGAGTGTCTGGAGGTAGTGTCCCATGAGGACGATTGTTCATAGACATCGAAATCTGGCCCACCTTTACCTCAATATTTTTGATTGCTACATCATGTGCATCGACTCTTTCATTAATTTTTGAATTAGACCCAATAACTTGCTGCATCATTATTTCAAGTCTAGCAAACCCATCTTCCTGCCTTCCACCATGTTGTTGCTAAGGTGGGTGATACCACTGTTGCTGATTCTGATTATTGTATCCATGTGGTCGTGGGTAAGGTGCCATATTATTGGGGGGTCTCATACCTCCCATGTTCCCGGTGTTGAATTGTGGTTGTGCTGGCCTGTACTGCTGATTTTTTTTACCCCAATTCTGACCACCCTGTCTCTGGCCGCTATAATTAGACACATAGTTCATGTCTTCAGGGTAGTGATGATGATCGTGTTTTGCATTCCACTGATTACCAACTGGCTAACTAATGCAAGATGCGCACAAGACCCATTAGTAGTATCAACAATATGTACCTGCTGTTTCTGCCCTGACTCTTCCACCTTTTTGGTGAGTATGCTTATCTGTGTCAACAAGGTAGCCATATTTTCAACCATAGAATTGGATGGATCTAAAGGCACTGAGTGCACCACTGGAGTGATAGGTGCACCTCCGGTTATCTAGCCCGAATTCTATGCCATCTTGTCAAGCAGACTCTGGCCCTTTCTCCATGTTTTGCTCAAGAATCCCCCACCAGCTGAAGCATCAATAATGTTCTTTACGCTATTTGACAATCCCATGTAGAACCGCTGCCCCAACATTAGATCTGGAACACCATGGTGTTGACATATGACCAGCATCCCTTTAAAACGCTCCCATGTTTCATGCAAAGTCTCTATCGGTCTCTGTTTAAAGCTCAAAATCTCATCAATTTGTTGAGCAGTTTTGTTGGGTGGATGGAACTTGTTGTGAAATTGCTTGACCAGTTCATCCCACGTTGCTATAGAATTTATCGGGAGTGAATTCAGCCAAGTCTGGGCAGCTCCTGTCACTGAGAATGGAAACAATAACAGTTTGATTGCTTCCGGAGTTACATTGGGTTGCCTTTGCATTTTGCAGATAGACAAGTAATTCTTTAAGTGCTACTGAGGATCTTCAACTTGTGACCCCGAAAATAGTCCCTTATTCTGCAACAAGTGCAGCATGTTATTCGTGATTTGGAATGACTCAGTTTGTATCTGCGGGACTACTATCATTGTAGAAAGATTCTCAGCTGTGGGTTGTGCTCAGTCATAGAGATCAGCCTCTGGCACTGGCGCTATTGGTGCTGCTGGGTTTTCTTGGTTATCTCCCATGATTGTTTTGAATTGTACAGTTGTTGGTTGTTGTTTGTTTTGTCGGTTGGCTCGATTCAAAGCCCTGAAAAATTTCTCGGGATCTGATAATACTTCTAATACTTCACTAGATCTCGATGAGTTTCTAGGCATGCACCTGTGCAACCAAGTCAACAAACGTTAAAATTTCAATGTAAAAATTGGGTATGGAGAAAACTGACTACACTAAGAATTTTTGTACTTCTTTCGATTGTAATTGATAACACCGTTAATTCCCCGGCAACGACGCCAAAATTTGATCACGCCCAACTTTGCCTTACAAAAAGGACAATGCGGTCGTTGAAAATATAATCCGGTTTACAAGTCCGAAGTCGAATCCCACAGAGAATTAACCTATCAATTACCTTTGTTGGAATCACTAAATTCTTTATAATCAAGTTCCTCAAACATTGTAAACAATAGTTGATGGTATTTCTACTAACTAAGATTGAAAGTAAACAAATAAACAGCTGTAAACTAAATATGTTGGGTTGTAAATAATAATGAGAAGGTTTTAAGGTAGTGATTTCCCCTATTGATGGAATCCCTTCCGGTTATGTTTCATATAGATACACCAAAATATCTCTATCAATCATGAGCGCTCTTTTTACCGTAAATCTCTCCCGAGTAATTGCGATAATTTACTAGACGCACTCTCCCGAGTTACGCTAGCGGACTTTGTTTATTACAGCTCACTTTAGATCACACCCAAGGCTTCGTTATCCCTAATCCCGCCTTTAAACCCGCAATTATAGATCCCTCTTATACTTTGGGAGTGGTGTTGTTCAATAATTACCTAAATATGCACTCTCTCCCGAGTTATGCACACTAAATAGGCACAGCTAATTGAGGATCCTGTCAATTAACTATAATAAACACGTAATTGAACAAATAAAGATTAACCGGCAAACTATATGAACATAATCAAGAAGTTCATCCTTCAATAGGTTCCATCAAAACCTTAGATTAAAGTATTTAGCTACTCATAACAACTTGAAGATAAACTACGAAAATATTCATCATGTAAAATTGCAAGAAAAAGAAGAAATAAAGAACTATGATATTTTGGGTGATCTCTCACACTTGTGTTTCTTCCCCAAAGTACTCTCTAAAACAAATCTACCCTAATGTGGACTAATTCTTACTTTTTATAAGGGTTTTACACCAAGTTTTCCCGACTTGACACTTTCGTCCTTGGCTTTTTCGCGTTCTGCCGTGGTCCCACCGCGATTACGCTGGGACCGCGGCCAATATAGGTTCTCTGAATCTGCAGCTCTGCTCTGCCGCGGTCCTACCGCGGTTACGGTCTGACCGCGGCAGGCCAAGTTCAGCACTGCTTTTGACTTTTCACTTGGTGCATTTCTTGGGCATTGTTTGATTGACCTCCTTTTCTCCGTAATTGATCCCAAACTTGCTACATCGACTTCTTTCATTGGATATAGCCCGCAAAGTATGAAAAGCACTGATCAGAGTATTTGGTTATCATTTTTTACAACAAAGCTATACAAAAATGTGGTTCTTTAGGATCTAATTATAGTCTAATTCACCTATTATCAATTTTTTTTAACTGAATGTAATTGGATTGTACACACAATATTAATTTAGTGTTTCATATAGTAGTATAGTCATAGGTACGTGCAGGTATGTAGCAAAATAATTATATACTCTGATGGTATACTTGTATACCATACTGGTATCATATAATATTTGAAATTTTTTTTTGTTTCTTTAACTGAATGTAATTGGATTGTATTCTTACCCTTTGCGTCTTGCATGGAAGCCGTGAGTATGGTCCCTCTATATGTTGACTTTAAAAAACTTCCATCAACTACAACTGTTGGCCTACAATAGACCCATCCTCTAATCGATGCATATATAGCTATGAATGCATACAAGAATCTCCCATCTCCTTTAGTGTGTAGTCGTGGCACTGATGCTGGGTTAGCATACTCTAACATATAAAGATATGTTGGCATTTTCTTGTATGACTCACTTGGTGTTCCCCTCAACAATTCCATTGCTTTTTCTTTTGATCTCCACGCTTTCATGTAGCTTAAGTCCATAACATATGCTTTTTGGATGTCTCTCTGGATATCTGTTGGTGTATATATGGTTTTTGGGTCAACAAGTTTATCTTGTACCACAACTGCAATAAAAGATGAGATAACTTGCTTTTGCGAATAAAATCTCTTATCAGTTAAACAACTGTGGACAGAATTGAAATCCGTCACTTTGAAAAGATTTGATGCTCGCAGGCTTGATGCTTTAAGTCTCCAAGTGCATCTTTCATCCATGCATTCAAGGATATACCTGTTTATAATACAAATACAGTTATGTATCATGTTTTGCTGATAAAAAACACACACAAAAATCTGTACAATTATATAGTCACATAGTATACTCTGTTAGTATACTTATATACTATATTAGTATCATATTTTGCTGATAAAAAATATAGACAAAGCAGCATAATTCTATACTCACATAGTATACTGATTTAGCATACATATATACTATATTGGTATTATATTTTACTGATAATAACAAAGACAAACCAATACAGTTATATACTTGCATAGTATACTGATATAACATACTTTTATACTATACCAGTATCACTGATAAAAAACACAGACAAACTAATACAATTCTACACTCGCATAGTATACCGATTTAGCATACTTATATACTATATAGGTATCACATATTTTTTTACTTGAAAACATGCACACGAACCTTCTTGGGCATGGTTTATTAACCCGATATCGGCATTTTTCTCTAACGGCATACTGTTTCATAACGAGAGCCAGCAGGTTCTTGTCTTTGTAAATTTGTCATTTTTTAAATTTTTGATGAAATTGATTAGTTATGATGTTTGCATCATCAAGTTGTAAAATGGCGTCATCTCCTTCTTGCACATCAAACGTACTAATCATATCGGTGCTTTTAAATTGTGCAATTTCTGATGAAATTGGAGCAACATCGAAACTGGAGGTGCTTGCAGCTATAGTGTTTTTAGCAAATGACACGCATAGGGGAAGTGTTGTCATCCCTGCACTTGATTCTTTCAATTCCATGTAAACACTAACATTCATATCGCTGCAAATTATAATTGGTGGATATCCTTGAGCAATAACGTACTGAATAACAATTGTGTTACTGTCCTTTTGCAGTTGCTTTGCAATTTTTCTGAGAAGTTTGTTCAAATTTCCAATAGGTCTTTATTAGAATTGCATCAACATGAAAATTTATGAAATTATTGTTATCATCCCATTCTCCATTATGCTGCAGCATAATTGGTATATTTTTCATGATTCTGAAGTTATAATCACTTTTATGCCAAAAATTGAATCTCAACAATGCAAATTTGAACAGTGTTGATGTCAAATATTGAATTTCAACAACAGATTTTTTGAAATTAAACCTCTAGATCTCCAGATTTCCAAATCGAGATTAGAATTTTCAGCTAAAAAATTAGAAGTTTGAGCGCTAAACTTCTGTAATACTTTTAATTTTTGAGATTCTGCTCTGCCAGCGAAATCAAAATGCGAAAACAACAGGGAAATCAATCAATACAACAGTGAAATCAAAATCCGAAAACAAGATGCGAATCAACATCTTCGATCTGTTTTTTCACACTTAGCGATCTTCAAATTAGGAAATGTCGGGGGAAATCTCAATTTTGTGCGCTTATTTTCTGAAATTTTGAGCAGCTTTTGGGTTTTTATTGTTAGGGCATTAAGTGTGGGTAGTTATTTTGATATTTTTGTTTATTTATTAAATGGGTAGGAGATTGTAATTATTTAGTGGGTAGAATTCTTTTACGAATAGGGCAAGGTAAATAGTTTCACTTTTATAGGTAATCCCGTCTTTTCCCCTAATATTAACACATAGGCCGCCCATCAATATCTAGCCCAAACTTCCTTCCAAAGCCCAATATCAAGACATTGCCTAATTCTGCATCCAATTTAGTACCCTTTGAAACTAGGGTTTTCTATAGAGGCCCTTTTAACATAAAAACCCTTTCGCTTCTCTTCACTTCCTTCGACAAACGCAGTGCAGAGGGAAAGTGAGCTGTGCAGAAATGGTGAACTACAAGGTAAAGGCTCTTTTTTTCTGTAGTGTTTTTTCATGATTCTGCATTTCTTATCTGGATCCTCAAGATTTGAACAAACAATGATGTTTTGTTGGTTTGATTGCAGTTCCATCAGTACCAGGTTGTTGGTAGAGCTCTGCCCTCTGAAACAGATGAACATCCCAAGATTTATCGTATGAAATTATGGGCTACCAATGAAGTTCGTGCTAAGTCCAAATTCTGGTACTTGCAGCTTTTTTTCCCTCTCGATCTTCTTTAATGTATTTATGCCGGTAACGTCTTATGCTAATTGGTTTTTGTTTGATTTGTTTGAATGTAAAAAAGGTATTACTTAAGGAAGCTTAAGAAGGTTAAGAAGAGCAACGGTCAGATGCTGGCTATTAACGAGGTATGATGAGGTTACGTATCTCTATATGTGTGTTTTTGGATTGTATGTATTAGAAATGGGTGATTAGTAATTTAATGATAGCAGTTTTTGTGCCTGTTTTTGTCTTTGGTCTACTATGTTCTGGTTTTAACTGTTTGATTGATTTGTTCTTTCGGTTAACACAATGCAAATTTATGAAGCTCGGGTGAACATGCATTGCAATCAAGATCCTTACTTCTAATTGGTGGTTGGATTGTAGTATTTGGTAAGCTCGGAGGTGATGTAGGAAATCGAGTGTTGGGAGGGGGGGGGCTAGTAAGTTTGAGGGAAGTTTAGGGTCTAACTTTGACAAAGATTTCCACTAAGCTCAATAGAGGAGAGAAGGGACTTCTCTTACTGTCCAATGGGAATTCCAAATTGCCATAGGATGTTGAAAAATGCTGCAATAACTTGGAACCTTCTATATAAATTGGTTCAGATGTTCAATCTTTAAGGTTCTAGCCTATCTCGGCAAAACCTTTGGCGGAACAATAAGAAACTTTGATATAGGCGATACCAGCTGATTGGAATTGAGGTCTAGTCATGCTGTTAGTTTTATAGTGGGTATCTTTTAATCTTGCTAGTTATTTGTATGTTAGAAACAAATCTTGAGCACTTCTAGTGTTAGATCTTAAGTTATTGAACATTCAAATGAAGCAGGTTCAAATGGAGGAAAATAGGCTGTGAGGATTCATAAAGTTGACCCCAACTAGCTTGGGATTGAAGCTTTGTTATAACATACATACAGTATATCCATAGTTCTTTAGTTTCACCTGTCGTTGCTAATCATTTTGAGAAGGAGAGTGGTGGATAGTAAGTTGTTGGGGTATTTAGCGTCCAACTGATACTTATTCCTTTACTTGTGCTCATTCATGCAAATAGGTTGTTGCTCTGTCTGCAGTATGTAAATTTGATGCAGTGATTTTAATATTTACTGATTTTAATTCATTTTTGTGAATTATTTTTCATGTTCCTTGTGAGCTGTGGGTTTAATTTCAGCAACTCTCTGGTCTCCTCTAACTATAAGTGTTATATTGAACTTCCTCAATAAGATTGTTGGTTTAACTTTTTTAGATCTTTGAGAAGAACCCAACAAAAATCAAGAATTATGGTATTTGGCTCCGTTACCAGAGTAGAACTGGGTATCATAACATGTACAAGGAGTACCGTGATACCACATTGAATGGTGGCGTGGAGCAGATGTACACTGAGATGGCTTCCCGCCACCGAGTTCGCCACCACTGCATTCAGATCATAAAGACAGCCACCATTCCAGCTAAGCTCTGCAAGAGGGAGAGCACAAAGCAGTTCCATGACTCTAAGATCAAGTTCCCCTTGGTGTTCAAGAAAGTCAGGCCACCTAGCAGGAAACTCAAAACCACATACAAGGCTACTAGGCCCAACTTGTTCATGTAACATGTTTGGTCACATGTGCATTGAGAAGCAACTTCTGATTTCTGCAATTTTGGTGATTTAGTTGAGTTGATTTAAGATTCATTGTGATAGAGAGAAGGCTTTCCCTTTTTGTTCTCTGATCAAATGATGGTGGTTATTAGAATATTTTTAAGCATGGTATTTTGTTTGGTTTTATTGTTGCAGTTCAGTTTTGCAAACTTCACCTTCCTGCGTTTGAAACGAGACTTACTGAAAAAATCAGACATTACCAGGACTAGCTAATATATTTTGTTAGCATTGGTGTATGTTGCCCTTTTAATTTTGAGTTTTAGGATATTTGCCAACGGACGACACTGATCATGTGTACGTGGTGATGGACCAAAAAAGTGCTAACAAAATTTGAAGCAGACTATCATTTTGGTAGCTTGGTATTGGTTATCTGGCTAATAACTTTGTGTTGAATGTGAAATCGTAGGCTAGCATTTCTAGCCTATTTTTCTCTATGAAGCAACGATTAAACTTATTTTTGGTATTAATTTGCATGCACTAAAGAAATTTTACACTATCAACCTGTTGTATAGGTCATTGATTTCACTTTTTTATGCCCATATAAATATAATTATTTTAAGGTGACTTGATATGTGACATTCATTTAGTGCATAAAACGCGAGCTCTTTCATTGTAACTACATTGGCTTTTTGAGCAGGCGTTAGCCACTTACAGGAATGAGATGAACTTGTTTGAAAAGTAAAGAGAAGCTCAAATCTGCACCCTGCTCTTGCTGCATCTCATATATTCCAATTACATGTCACAATATCTGGGTTTACAGGGAGAAATTCTAAAATGGCCAGATTTACAAGTGGCCATTCAAAAATAGTCATAGTTTTAAAAGTAATCGAAACTTAGCCGCTTTTCATGTAAAGATAAATCCGAACTAAAACATTATTCAAAATTCGAAAAATACTCCAGTATGATATACTGGAACCAATATATTATACTGGAGTTCCAGTATAATATACCTCTAGCATGATATAAAGGTGTTAAATGGGCCGGGCCGCTATTTTTTGGACCTGTATGGGTTACGGTCCGGGCCAGTTCCGGCTTGGTTCTTAACGGGTTCGGGTTTATCCAGGTAAAAATTGAACCGTAAGGATTACGGGTTGAGGGGGTCGGCCCGGGCCCGAGTTCAGTGTATTTTTTTTTTTTTTTTTTTTTTGAAATTTTGTATAACTATTGTAAGTTATATTAATACAAAGTATTAACATAATGAATACAAGGAAGATGGGAAAAAATTGCACTTATTGCAAGTGCTACATTTATTTCATAATTCAAACTTACAAACTGAAATGTTTACATTTTTAACAAGTAAATTCAAAGGTTTTGCGTTGCCTTAGTAAGTTCTTCATAATCAATATGAACTGATTGACCTTCTTTTGGAGTGTTAAATTCGGATGGGTTACCATGTGTTAATATATCTCCAAGTTCCTCGTCTTCTGGGCTATCAACATCTTCACGTCCTTGATTTCTTCGTTTCGATCTAATCCAATCTCTGAAACATACTAAAACTTCCAAAGCATTGCTTCCCAATGAGTGACGGGTGTCTCCAAGTTGTTGTCTTGCTTGGATAAATGCACTCTCCTATGCAACAGTAGAAATTGGCACATTCAGCACGTCCCGAGCCATAGCGAAAAGAACAGAAAATTGCTTTCCATTTTTATGCCACCATCCCAACGGTGAAAATTCCTTTGTACGAGGCTCTTTTTGCTTCTGCAAGTAGAATTGAAGTTCATCAATGTTCCTGGTACTGGTTTGAATGTTAGAAAATGTAGAAAAATTATTAAAACTATCAAAGCCTTCTTCATTATCCACAGTAGCAGAAGTGGTACAGTGCATAGTGGGATTAACATTGCCTACAGCACAAGCAGCATCATCAATTACATTTGCATAATAATTATATAATTATTGTAAATAATAATTTAGCTTGTTCATAGAGACATATAAATCTGGGGTTTCAGTTGTTCCAATCTCCATATAAGTATATAAAGCATTCATTAATTGGTGACAATCAGACATCTTAATAGAAGGATTTAAAACTGCACCAATTAAGTAAATCGGAGGAATTAGAAAGAAATATTTTTTGAATTTTGCTTGCATTTTTTCAACAACATCCTTATATTTTTCTTTCTTCTTAAATTCAGAGAGTAGAAAAGAAATTTCAACTATATGTACTAAAGCCATAGTAACAGTAGGGTAATATGCTCCAGAAAACTCAACAGTAGTTGTATAAATTTTATGTAAAAATTTAACATCATTAATGACCTCCCAAGTGCTAGTTGTTAACATACGGTTTGGATCAGTATAATGCGCATTAGCAACTTCAGTTATTGGGAATCTATA
Organism: Nicotiana glauca; assembly: GCA_026770625.1. NCBI lineage: Eukaryota > Viridiplantae > Streptophyta > Magnoliopsida > Solanales > Solanaceae > Nicotiana > Nicotiana glauca. The sequence goes on along the minus strand of MU734395.1, from coordinate 90,309 downwards.
TTTGTAGCAACATTTTAAAAATATATATGTATAATTTCATCTAGTAACAATTTCATCTGGCATGAATCTGGGTTTAAGGTTATACTGGACACACTTATTCTTAAATTCCTTTATTCTAGATTGTCTATTATTTCCTTGAATAACACCTACTGCTCTTCTAACATGAGTAATCTCAGTTGAGAATAAATCACGGCCACTTTTAACAATTAAATTATAAATGTGACATGCACATCTAACATGAAAAATTTCATGAAGAGGTGGTTTCAAATGCAGTTTTAATATTGAAATTGCGGCATTATTGTTAGAAACATTATCAAAAGACATACACAAAACTTTTTGCTTGAGATTATAAAATTCAACAACTTCACAAATATTACTACTTATAAACGCAACAGTATGACTCTGATATTCATCATATCTAAAAGCGATAATACGTTTTGCATACAAATAGTATCATCTATCCAATGACATGTAAATGTCAAATAATCATTTCCATTAACAGCATGGCCAATATCAGAAGTTAAAGAAACTCTACAAGGAAGGTGGCTAAACAAATAACATATGTATGTTTGATATCCATGAAGTCTAAAGATATCAGCTCTACAAGTACTTCTAGGGATACCATTAAATAAAGGATTGTAAATCCTTTGAATATACATAATAAGATATGATGAAGAAGCAAAAGAAAAAGGTAGACAACTCAAAGCAATTATTTTTGCTAACTCCTCACGATCCTTCATTTTATCATATTTCACTAGACCTCCAATAGTAAGGTTAAGAGCTGTTTGATTTCCATCACCATCAGCGCCCCATTCTATGGGATGTTCAATTGTCATATGTCTACTATGCGTCCCAATCCCCCCTAAATTTTCTCCAGTCAAATGTTTAAAATCACCTTTACAAAGTTTTCATTTAACTCTATCAGTACCTTCTATTATTTCAAAAAAATTCCAAACCTTACTTTTTTTTCTACGATTAGTAGTCGGAGCCACATGTGGTCTACTACTAGTGCCACGGCCACCACCCCTTGTAGCAACTCCAACACTAGTAGGTGTAGCTGGTATCTCATCTTTCATTCCTAACTCATTATCTTTTATTCCAAAATCTTCTTGTAATTGTTCATAATCTATATTATCATTAGGCGATATTTCGGAAACATGTGTAAATTGGGTATTACTATTAGTACCAGATGCTGAAGGACTACCTCTTTTTTTATTTTTCCTACCAGTAACTCTTTTACATGCTCTTTTAGCAGCATTAAACATATCGTAAAAATTAAAGTATAAGCTAAAATTAAATATGCAATTAAAATAGTAAATAAGAGAAAGAGTTGGAGGGAGTGCACTGAATTCGACAATAAATTGAGCACTTGATTACACAATTCCGATGTTACCACGAACAAACGTCAAGCAAGTATTTTAATTTTGAACTTCAATCGTTCAAACGTCAAATTCCGAATGATAAAACACGAGAAATTAAATTCAAGAAAAGAGAGCCAAATAAAATTAGAAGATGAAATGATGAATTGAAGACTTNGGGGGGGGGGGGGGGGGGAATGTATTTATAGTTTTAGAGAAGGTTAGTTTTGTAAATTGGAAAAGAGTTAAAAATTAAAAATAAAAGGCTATTTATGCAATTTTTCCGTTGGCCAACGGACCAATTCAAGATCTGACCATTGCCAACGGTCAGTGGGGCCCACATATTTTGAAAATTAAAAAAAAGCAAAAAAAAATTTTAGCCGTTGTACCGGGCTGGTTAACCTAGTAAGGGTTGTTGTTCACTAGACCGGGTTCAACCGGTTCTGGTTACCCGTTTTAAAAATCTAAACGGATCAACCCCCTCTAACCCTCCTACCCAGCCCAGCTTTTAATCGATCTGGGCCGGTTCGAAACCGGGCTTTCCCTGCCCGTTTAACACCTATAGCATAATATGCTAGAAGTTCATACACAGGTGATCCAATTTCCAGTATATTATGCTGGAAATTTTCACTTGTTGGAGTTCCAGCATAATATGCTAGAAGTTCATACATAGGTGCACCGATCTCTAATATATTATGCTGGAACTTTCCGTGTTGCGGCAAAATAGTGACTAGTTTTCAATGACTTTACAAACACTGATTATTTTTGAATGAGCTGTTCGAAAACTAACTAGCCCGTGCTATTTTTACGATTTTACAATGATAAAAAGAATTTTGGGTGGAAGTTTTAATACAAGTAGGGAAATGCATGCATGACAAAATGGGAGTCCAGAGACATGGATGTGATGTGACCTCTCACCAAACTAGATAGATGTCAACATGCTTTTCATTTGCTACAAAATGCTACTATATGAAAATCTACTATAAAGCCATAATTACTCCAAAGATTTAACTTTTGCTGATCCTCTACTTTAGCAGCAATTTTTGACATGCCTCAGATGAAAAAACCTAGATTATATATTTGGCCAGTTATTTCCACCAACCTCAATCAAAGGGAAAATGTAAAGGTATACTCAATATAAAGTAAAAGTAAGCCATGACACTCATCTTTCTACAGGATACAAGGATATCCTTTCATCAACGAGGAATAAGATAAAATTTTGGCGAGTTTCTGATTGAATGTATTAAATTTGCTTTTCCTAAAGTTCCTATCATCACCAATTTCTTAATAGAAATAAGGAGAGATCTTACTTATTGTTGAAAGTATTTTGAAGTTCAGAGAAATTACATAAAATGAAATATGGAAATATTTATTGAACAAAAACGATTTGAATATTCTATTTTTAATTAGTATTATAAATCAAAAAACAAAAAGAGGAGGTTATGCATGAGAATTAAAGAAAGAAATTGGAGTATGTGTAGTATTGTTAATTGTACACTTTGGGAGCCATTATTATGAATGTGAGGAAAGAAGCTTTGGTATATGATTACAGTGGGGCTAAAAGCACTTTCTTTGTCTACCACCATAGTATGCAAAAATTATAACCTTTCTCTACTGTTGACCTGTCTTGTACGGAAACTTCGACATAAACTGACATGAAAAAAAAAAAACTTGCTAATCAAGCTTTAGTTGAATCTTGTAATAGCAATAATCATATGTTTGTAAAGAAATCACATGTTTGGTGTTTGTTCAAGTTTTGTTTAGAAATGTGATGTGTCCCATAAATCAAAATGATTGAAATTTGTGGTATTACTCTTAACTGCACATTTAAAATTCTTCTCTAGTTATAATTGTGTCTCTATCAACCCCTTGCAATTTGAGAATGGTTATTAAGCTTATGACTTATGCAATGGTAACTTATTACCCTAATCTAAAGCCATAATAATATTCAACTTCAATCATAAATGCAATCTCACTCTTAATTTTCTTCTCTTTTCCTTCTTTTCACCCCCCCCCCCCCCCAACCCCCCAAAAAAAAAAATAGAAACTCCATACTCTATTAAGTAGTTTATTTACTGTAGTAACTTTTAATATATTAAAAGTAGAAGTTATTACTATTATATATGTAGCTGACATTTTTGTATAAGAGATGAAGTTATGGCTACTTGTTCTTTTTGTTCAATGATCTCAAAGTAGCTTCTTTATACAAAAAGCAAAAGACACATCTTAGTAGAGCTAATACAAAAATGTCTTTAGTCTAATCTAGACATCATGCCTATCACTACAACCTAGATTAAATAAAGTCAATTGGTTATCCTAGTTTTTCATTAGAAATATATAAAAAGTTAAGAATATCGTAAAGTAAAAAATCTTTAAAAGAGTCCTTTAATTGCTTGCATGGTTTTAAAAGTCCATTTCTCACTGCAAAAAACAATTTGTCATCTTAAGTTTCTTTTTCCATCAAGTACTAACTTTGCTGCGAATTCAGATTTCTCAGTACTGAATTAGCTGCATTTTTTAAGTTAACTTGAAATTCTGATCTTCTTGGATTCTGAAGAATCAAGAATGAGGAAATATTGGCTGCCATCTTCAAGCATTTCTGCAGCCTTTGCTTTTATTGTACTTCCCCATTTCATTGCTTGTTTATCCAATGAAGAGATCCAACTCAACAGCCAGTTGATTAGCATCAACCAGCATGTTCACAAGGTATGATCAACCCCCCACCCCCACCCCCACCCCCAATATCAATATTGTTACTTCTTCCGTTTCAATTTATGTGAACCTGTTTGACTGGGCACAGAGTTTTGTAGTCCGAAACAAGTCAAAAAAGGGCCCAGCGTATTTGTGTGGTTATAAAAGTTTCTCATTAAGAGTAGAATTGTAAGTTTAAGCTAAATTGTTTCCAAATTTTGAAAGGGTTCATTCTTTTTGGAACGGACCAAAAAGATAATAATGTTCACATAAACTAGAACGGAGAGATTAATATGTTACACATGCGGATTGATGATTTAAATTTTGTGAGTTTAATATTAAGATTGAATCCATTGCACTATCGCAACTATGGGTTCAAAAACTTAGTATATTGTAGAATTTATAGTGAATTCTCACATATATATTTATAACCCGTACAACGCACAGGTTTCTGTTGAACTCGTTGGAAATTACATTGCATCCACCTGAGAGTGTGTATATTGTTCATTGTTTAGGGAGAGAGAGTGAGAGAAGGAAAAGAAAGTGAACAAGTTTTCCTTTCACTTGCTTGGTTTATGAAGAGTTTAGAAACAAAATATGCGACTTATATAGGAAAATGTTTTACTCTCCTTGTTCCATTCTTTTCTTTTCTGCTTTTTCTAAACAAGGAATGAGAATTAGACAAGTAATGCAAAATGTTGCAGGTGAATTCTCATAAGACATTTGAGATTGAAATTCATGGAATATTGTTATGGGCTTCAATGGGATTCTTGATGCCTGCTGGAATACTCACAATTAGACTGTCCAATACAGAGGAGTGTAGCACAACAAGACTCAAAGTTCTCTTCTATGTTCATGGAATTCTTCAGGTATTTAATATTTCACTCTTATTTCTAATTCTGAGAAACTTTTGAAACAAAGAACTCGGATGTTACTAGGGGATAATAAATTGAAATTGTTTAAATTTTTGAGCCATGACAAGTAATAATCATAAATTGATCTTTACTTTGTTCTCCTACGTAATTATCACAGGCGCACTTTAATCATGGTAAGGGTTATAAAGTTCAAAATTTATTTATGTGAGCCCACAGTTTGGTGGGAGTATAACTAAAACGGATTTGACTATGATTATGGCCATTATATGTGGCAAGCAAAGAGAATTCCAGTGCTAATCTAGTAATCTTCATAATTCAGAATTTGTTTTAAAAAATAGACAATTAAAAAATAATATCTATATTATTTATAATTGAAATGCCATTCTTTCTTTTTGTTTTTTCTCTTTTAATGATGTAAAGGTGCTATCAGTGCTACTGGCTACTGCTGGAGCTGTGCTCTCAATCAAGAGCTTTGAGAATTTGTTCAACAACAATCACCAAAGAATAGGTTTAGCCCTTTATATTGCCATTTATGTCCAATTTCTTATGGGATTTCGCCGGCCTAAAAGGTAACATTTTTTTAATTTTTGCACAACCAGTAGACCATGAAGAACTAGGACTAGTTATCAAATACACTACGTAGGAAATTAAAAAGAGTAATATCTTTGCTTTCAATAGGAAATTTGAACTCCATTTCCTAAATTATTTGTTTGTCCTTTTGTATCCATAATTTTTTCGGGCTGGTTTACTCTTGATAAAACTACATGCTAATTTCTACTGGCACAACTGCACACACAAATATGAAGTAACTCTAGCCATCAAGAGTTATGTAGATAGGAAAGACCCGCCTCGTATTTTTGTATTCTATTGCTATTAAATCAGTTGTGTGTTATGGTTTCGATCACTTTATTGACCGTTAGGTTACTTCCTTGAGCCATTTGTAACTATACTAAAGTGTGTCCACATGAGTACGTTGTATATAAAAATTTTGGACTGCAGGGGAAGTAAAGGAAGAAGTGTATGGTTCTTTTTCCATTGGCTACTTGGAACAACAATATGCTTGGCCGGAATTATTAACACCTACACAGGCTTAACAGCCTACCATGAAAGAACATCTAAGCCAATTAGCCTTTGGACAATAATTTTTACAGCACAAATCTCATTCATGGGATTTTTCTATCTTTTCCAAGACAAATGGGAATACATACAAAAGCAAGGGGTCAATCTTGAAAATGTCGAATCTATGACACCCCAAGTGGAAATAGTTGTTCCTCAGAGTGATGGCCAAAAGATGATAACAAGAACTGAGTCAGGAAGGAAAAGCAATGCGCTTGGGACTTACTTTTCTAGAAACAATGTCCTCAATAAATTATTTCAACAAACTTGAATGAATATATCATTATTTTTAATTTGGAAACTGTAATTCCTATATTCCTCCACCTTTTTTCTTGTTCGCACTTTATAGATACTAGATTTTGGTGTATTGTTATTTGAGGACACCAATTATGTGAATGCATCATTACATAGGGGGAAGGTTGTATATTGATTCAAACCACCCCTTACTCCTCCTTCCCCAAACATGAATTATGCTTTTTAGATTTTTCAAGAGTGATTAGGTCGTTGTATGATGGTAAGGGAATGTTATTATTTTTGTAAATAGATAAGAGTATTTCTTGTTTTGTACTGTGTTGACGGTATAAATACTTGTGATGATTTTTTTTTTTTGAAGATATCGAGACAAGATAATGTGATCCAGTGACGTGATTTTTCACTTTATGTCATGGAAGAGTATTAACAAATAAAAATATCAAGGAGTTTCACGAAAGCATAAGTTTGGTACAAAAGTTTGAGAAGTTATTTTACTATTTATGCTTCTGACTTGTAAAAAATATTTACTCTTAAATCTTTTGAGGCTGCTATTATTGGCTAGATCATCATTCCTGCATTACACAAAATTATTTACCAAAAAAACGAAAAAGTAAAATAAGCTGGGGAGGGTGATGAAGAGAAGAAGACCATGAATTCTTCTTCGCCATTTTTGCACAGAAAAGAGAAGGAAGAAGAAGAAGAGACATCGCAGGCACATACCTAAGTTTTCGGACTTATCTATGTTATGTTTCTTTAAATGTCTCTAAATCAAATGAAGCTGAGCCTTACACGTGGAAGAATCATGATGGTCATGATCTTTTATTCTCAATCATCTGAACAATATTTTAACATCTGTACACATGGAAGATTTAAGAAGCAAATCTCACATGCTTATCACGTAGGACATAGGAAAGAATAATTTATGGTTTTTCTATTACATTCTAGACAAATAGGAGTAATACAAGTATATAGGAATATTCTTTATTTGTTATTTTTACGGTAGGATAAGTCTGTATATATAGGACCTTACACTATCAATACAATACATAGAGAAAATTCTCACAATTCCCTCTGTCTCTTTCACGGTATCAGAGCAGCAGTAGCTCGATCCAAATCTCTCTTCTCTCAGAATATAGTATTCATCTATGGCAGGAGAAGAAATTGTTTGACTGGTTCAACTAGTCAAACAATCTCACAGGATATGAATCATCCTTACTTCCTTCACTCATCTGATGCACCTAGATTAAATCTTGTAATCACTCCCTTTGATGGTAGAGGATTTGCACGATGGAGGAGATCAATCCTCATAGCACTCTCAGCCAAAAATAAGATAGGTTTCATCGATGGTGTCTGTAAGGAGCCAAAACCTGATGCACAAGATCACCCACAGTGGAGTAGATGCAACTTCATGGTAACTTCTTGGCTTCTGAACTCCTTGTCCAAGGAGATAGGTGATAGTGCCATCTATTCAAAATCTGCAAGAGAATTGTGGAACAGCCTTGAACACAGATTTGGCCAAACTAATGGAGCCAAACTGTACCAACTGCAGAAAGAGATATCAATGTTAGTTCAAGGTAACAACAATATTGCTGGATATTTTACCACACTTAAGAAACTATGGGATGAACTTGACTCTCCCAACTCTCATCTGGTGTGCTCTTGAGCCTGTGTTTATGATGGAAAAAGGAAAGTAACAAAATTCTTAGAAGACCAAAAAATCATTCAGTTTCTAATGGAACTAAATGATGTCTATTCTCAGGCAAGAGGAAATATCCTCATGATGAATTCACTCCCTGGAATAGATTTTGCCTATTCACTCCTTCTTCAAGATGAAAATCAAACGGAAATATATGCAAGACCACAGTTGAATGGTGACGCTTCCTCTTTCATGGTAGGAGTTCAAGGTAGGCGACCATAAAGAAATAACAATCAGCCACAACAAACGACATGGACTAACTCCTCACAAAAGGTTAATAACACACAACAGAAAACTAAGGGAAGAAAAGCTAAATTTAATCCCAATGTGAGCTGTACACATTGAATGAAAACTGGGCATGTCAGGGCAGATTGTTATAGGCTAAATGGTTTTCCAGATGACTTAAAATTCACTAAATCCACACAAGTCAAGGCTAATGCTATAATTGAAGGACATGACAATGACAATGGGAGCACTCAAAGCAATGATCCAACACCTCAAACTCAGTTTTTCAGTAAGGAACATGTATCTGAGCTGATGAACCTGATCAAACAGGTACAACTTAGAAATACAACAACACCAGGAAATGCAATCAATGCAAATGCAGTAACTAGTACTATACTTAAGAATACTGAAACTTGTATGGCAACTTTTAACACAGAAACCTGGATCATTGCTTCAGGAGCTTCTGAACACATGTGTTTTGATTCAAAATGTTTTTTATGCTTAGATCCCCTTCCTGTTCCTGTGCATATTAGTCTTCCTAACTCATTTCAATTATATGTCACACACATAGGTAGGTTTCATATTTAATCTAATATGATTCTTGAAAGGGTTCTTTATGTTCCCTCTTTCAAATATAATTTACTCTCAGTCCTTAAGTTTTGTGTCCAGTTTCATTGCTCACTCAATCTAACTTCTAGTGGATGCATAATGCAGGTCCCTTTAATGAGGAGGGGACAATTTTTTGGTGAATTAAGAGGGGGATTGTACCTGCTGGAGCCTAGCCCAACTAAAATAGATTCTGGTTTTAGTTCAAATAGCAATGTATTTTCAATTCCAAAAGGAAGTGATTCCATTCTTGTTCATAGTGAAGTTTCTTGTTCTGTTTCTAGTTCCAATACACAGGACTCTAATGTACTCCAATGGCCTGTTAGATTTGGGCATTTTCCATTTTCAGTAATGAAAAATCTCCAGTTCATTCATTTTCCTTCCAATTTTAATTGTGTTTGTGATATTTGTCCAAAAGCCAGACAAACTAGATTGTCTTTTCCCTTGAGTCAAATTAGAACTCATGGAATTTTTATCTTATTCATATTGATGTATGGGGACCATTCAAAAGTACCACTTACAATGGGTACAAATATTTTTTGACTGTGGTAGATGATTTTAGCAGAGGGACTTGGACTTTTATTTTAAGTTCTAAGAGAAATACCTTCACTGTCTTGCAGTCTTTCTTAACTATGGTAGAGAGACAATTTGCAAGGAAAGTTAAAAGAATCAAATCTGATAATGCAATGGAACTAGGAAAGGGATCCTTTCAGTCTGATTTCTTTCAGTCTCAAGGCATTTTACATGAGACTTCATGTGTGGCAACACCCCAACAGAATGAGGTAGTTGAAAGAAAGCATAGACACCTTTTGGAAGTGGCAAGAAGTTTGTATTTTTACTCAAAACTTCCTATTCAATACTGAGGAGAGTGTATTTTAATTGCTACATATCTAATCAACAGGTTTCCTTCTAGAGTTCTAAAAGGAAAAACTCCCTATGAGATTTTGTTTAAAAGGAGTCCACATTATGAACAACTCAATTCATTTGGATGCTTATGCTATGCCTCTACTGTATCACAACACAGAAGCAAATTTGATCCCAGGGCACAAGCTTGTGTTTTTCTGGGATATGCACAACATCAGAAAGGATACAAACTGCTAGAGTTGCATTCCAAAAAGGTTTTTACCTTCAGAGATGTTAAATTCCATGAAACAATTTTTCCTTTTGCTTCTGCTCCTATGACCTCAACCTTATTTTTTCCTTCTTATCCTTTCTTCCCTTACTTGTCTACCACTACTGAACCTACTTCTCAGAATCTTCCATCTCCCATTTCAACCATTAATTATCAGCCACACTCACCTAAGCCTCTACATTCAAACATTTCTGAGAACAACACCCCTATTTATCTCAATAATCCTAGTACTCCTCCATCTGTTACCAACCCTCCAGATTCTGTTTTTCCTACTTCAACTCCTACTGCCTACCCTAGTTCACAGCCTACAATCCCAATACCACCACCCCTATAAGAAATTCTGAGAGGATTTCCCAGAAACCTACCTATCTTAATGATTATGTCTGCAATAGCATTGTTTTCTCTGATCTTACCTCATCCTGTTTTTACCATGTTTCTCATCCTAATGTGTAACAATCAGGATATCTTCAAATCTATTTCTACAATTTTTGAACCTACTAGCTATACTCAAGATTCCCAAGATCTTGGATGGAGAAAATCTATGGAAGCTGAAATTCAAGCTCTTCAACTTAATCACACCTGGGATGTAGTCCCTTTACCCCCAGGCAAGAAGGCATTGCCTTGTAAATGGGTCAATAAGGTCAAATACACATCGGATGTGTCAATCGAAAGGTTGAAAGCCAGGTTGGTTGTCAGGGGGGATATACAAAGGGAAGGTATTGATTATTCTGAGACTTTCAGTCCAGTGGTCAAGATGACCACTATTAGATGCCTATTGACTGTAGCTGTTAAGAAAGGTTGGGAGGTCTCACAACTAGATGTTAACAATGTATTTTTTCATGGAGATTTACAGGAAGAAGTGTATATGAAGTTTCCAGCTGGTCTCACTCCCTCTCATCCTAATCAGGTGTGCTTATTGAAGAAATCACTCTATGGGCTAAAAGAGGCCTCAAGGCAATAGTATGCTCCTTTAGCAGGCGCTTTAAGCTACAAAGGCTATTCTAGTTCTTTGAATGACTATTCCCTATTCTACAAACATACAGACAAGTGTATATCCATCATAGCAGTATATGTTGATGATATTCTCATCACGGGAAATGATGCCACAGAAATACAACATATTACTAAGTTTTTGGATTTTGAATTCTAAGTCAAGAACTTGGGGCATATTCACTATTTCTTGGGGATGGAAATACTCAGAGAACAACAAGGATACATAGTCAGTCAAAGAAAATTTACCTTGGAACTACTGGCTGAGTTTGATTGTAAAGGGCTTAATGTCTCATCTCCTCTTGATCCATACTCCAAGTTGCACGCTGAATTAGAACCACCCATGGAGGATCCCACTCTTTATCGACGATTGGTGGGTAAACTTAACTATCTTTCCAATACTCGGCCAGATATTTGTTTTTCTATTCTTTGTCTCAGTCAATTTATGCAAAGACCCTCGCTTTCACATTTTTCTGCTGGTCTCAGGATACTCCGATATCTTAGATCCAACCCGGGTCAAGGTATCCTTCTCTCTTCTGCCCTTTTTTTTGATCTCATCACTTTTTGCGATGCTGACTGGGCTGCTTGTAAAGATTATCGTCACTCCGTCAGTGAATTTTTTATTACCCTTAGAGGTGCCCTCATTTCATGGAAATCGAAGAAACAGGTTTCCATTTCTTTGTCATCCGCTGAATCTGAGTATAGATCCATGCAACGGGTGACTGCTGAAATCACTTGGCTTGTTCTTCTTCTTGCTGATTTATCTGCTCCTCCAACTTTGCCTGTCCCTTTACACTATAACAGTCAAGCAGCGATTCATATCTCCTGCAATCCCGTCTTTCACGAACGGACTAAATATGTGGAGTTGGAATGTCACTTTGTTAGACAACAATTTCTTGTTGGTTTGATATCTGTCTCTTTAATTTCTTCGAAGTACCAAATCGCGGATCTCTTTACCAAACCCTTATCTGGGGTTTCTCATATCAGCATCATGAGCAAGCTGGGGGTTTTGTCTCTACCCTCCAGCTTGAGGGGGGATGATTAAGAGAAGAAGACCATGAATTCTTCTTCACCATTTTTACACATAAAAGAGAAGGAAGAAGAAGAAGAGACATCTCAGACACATACCTAAGTTTTCAGACTTATCTATGTTATGTTTGTCTAAATATCTCTAAATCAATTGAAGCTGAGCCTTACACGTGGAAGAATCATGATGGTCATGATCTTTTATTCTCAACCATCTGATCAATAATTTAACACCTGTACATATGGGAGATTCAAGAAGCAAATCTCACGTGCTTATCACATGAAGACATAGGAAAGAATAATTTATGGTTTTTCTGTTACATTCTAGATAAATAGGAGTAGTACAAGTGCATAGGAATATTATTTATTTGTTATTTTTACAGTAGGATAAGTCTTTATATATAAGACCTTACACTATCAATAAAATACATAGAGAAAATTCTCACAATTCCCTCTGGCTCTTTCAGAGGGGTGTTTATAAGTGATCGATTTTCCTCGGGGACAGTAAATTTATGAATCTTAAAATGATGGCCTTTTCTTGGTTAAGGAAAAAAATCATGCATTCACCCGTTTATTTTTAATTGTCAATTTTTAACTTTGCGCTCCCCCTAAAAAGAATAAATAAATATATATTTTATAATTTTATTATAATAGTAATAATATTTTCAAAAATCTTGGAAAATAAGTAGTTATTGACAAGAATAAAATAGGAAAATAAAGATTGTCTTTCTCTTAATTCAGTATAATGGACAAGCACTGACGTATCAAAGTCGAGGGATATGGGTGCGTGAACCATACTCATCTCCCTAAAGTATATATAACTAGGTTATATTTTTTCAAAATTACTTAAATATATGTGCGTGAACTCATGTTCCAAGACTATTATGGTACAACTATTATTGGGTGCACCTCTATAAATGATTAGCAGTTCAAATCTCACTCTGAACGGTCTTAATTTTGGTACATAATATAGATATATATATGTGAAAAATACTAAAATTTCAAAAAAAAAATATAATTTTGAACCTATAATTTTAAAAGTGTAATAGGTCATGGTAAGAGACTAAGGTTAAACAAATCAAATATAAATTCTAGATCACCTCTTCACATTGGTACAACCGTCACGCCCCAAAATTGAGTAGAGCGACCGACGCTCAACCGAGTGAACCCGACCGAGCAAGCCTTTTAGATTTTCTTCTACCCAAACTAATTCATGAATAAAGAGGAGATGTACTCCATTAATCAAATTCGAAAAATATTTCATTAACGACTTTCAATTCATTTCCATTAGCAGCTTCATTCAAAATTTCCAACATATTACAAGTTTATAGATTTAATGAAAAATATGTTTGTCAAATACCAACTTTTCTCGTTAAATTCCCCCACATCAAACACCACGCACATTATGTCTGTGGAGTCTCTAAGTACACTGAAGAGTAATAAGAAAATACTGACAATAAGGCTCCGGCTATACCTCAAAACATGTTAAGAAAATGAACAAAAGATAGATCACATGACCCCGGGATGAAGTGGGGCTCACCAAGTCTGCTGGGAAGGGAATATCGCTATCACTGATCGATGACGCCTGCTGTGGAACCACCTGTATCATTTAAAGATACACGCCCCTGGAAAAAGGGACGTTAGTGGCGTCGAATAACACTAGTATGTATAGCTAAAAGTCCTCTTTGAAAATAGAATAACCATATAAGAAAAGAAACCATATAAACAAAAAATCACAATCAACAATATCCAAATGTCCACATATGAAAATACAGTAACTTAAATAAGAGGCAAATGAAGTACCTCAAGAGACTATGAAACGTCCCATAGAATTACATTTCAAGTCTTATTGTACTTACCTCATTCGGAACATATTTTGGGATAAATTGTGCATATGAACTATGCGTGAGACACAAAATATAATGTAAATATAATAACATGTGCAAACACGGGCAATGGAAGTGGCATCTATTAATCATATTTTATATGCGTTTCACAGACTATCCATAGGGTTCACATATTATATTATACACCTATGCATTTCATAGCCTATCCATAGAATTCACATATTATATTATACACATATGCATTTCATAGCCCATCCATAGGGTTTATTCATTCCATATACTTATGCATTTCATATACCGTCTATAGGATCACATACACAGTACACCTATGCGTTTCATAGACCGTCCATAGGATCACATATACAATATTCATGTACGTTTCATAGACCGTCCACTATGTCCACATATTACATCCAATAAACCTTTCATAACGTACATAGCTTTATTGGTACTTTTAGCTACTCACAACATCATTAATTTATTGGCTATATTGGCCACACATATGATTCTTCTTTCATGACACAATGGCCGTATTTCGTATTTCACCCTTTCACCGATTTCAATATCAAAGATCACCAACCAATATCATATATCGAATATTCAACAATCATATACCTCAAATTTAATAGTAATTGAAACTTTAAAGACAAAAGGTTTCTTCCCAAAGAATGAGGCATACCGACAAACAATAGAAACTCACATCAAAATTAAAAACAAACAATACACCATTTATTCTTTCAAACTCCTTCCCAGAAATGACAATGTACAATTTGAACACATGAGTATGTAAGATCTCGAATCACACCAGACATATTTATAAAGCAAATCCTTAGTTATGAATAGCCACTTATGGGCATCAAATGAGTATAAAAGCTTATAGGAAATTCTATTCTTTAAATTATTTTTAAATAGTTGAGTCGAGGCACATTTCATAATCCTTAACACATCATCACATTTCATTGGCAGCACTAGCCATAATCATAACTCAAATTCTTGGTGTTGATACCCAATTTTTTTCTATATATCAATATGCATAAATACTTTCAAAATAGTATATGGATGCATATACAAGCATGCACAAGGTTTTTTACAATTTTTTCTATAATTTTAGGAATTAAAATTGATTTATTTCCTTCCCTTTTATTCACAAAATCCCTAATAATTATTTCCCAAATTATTTTTATGGTGATTTAGTCATTTAATTTCTATATTTATGCCAAAATATGGTTAATATATTTCTTATGCTTTTTACAGTTGCATTTCGTATTTTTAAGCTAAATTGCATATAATTGCAATATTAACCCATTTAATGTATAATTATATTTTAAATGCATAAAATTGGTCCCTATATTTTTAAAATGATAAATATATATTTTAAATCATTTTGGTACATAAAATTATTTTCCAAAAATTGTTTATAATTTATTATAAATTAAATAGGGGAAAATTGGATATTTAAATTATAGCCAGATTTACATTTCAATTACACCCTAAATTGAACCCAAACCCAGCCCAATTTCCTATTAAAATACCCGACCCAGACCCTATACAAACTTACCCGACCCAGAATCCATTAGATCATGGCCGTATATCTTTTAGATCAACGACCTATATGATTCCTTTCCTTTTTTAATTCAAACGACCCCTAACCCTAGTCTTATTTCCAAACCTCACCGCATCTGTATTCTCTCACTTCTCAACCACTCAACCTAACCCTATCTCTTATCACCCACCGGCCTCCTCCTCTGGTCCTCTCTGGTGACCACCCTTCAACCCCTAAGCCTCCAATGGCTCCTCCATTAACATGCCCATCTTCTCTGAGGCCTTCAAGGGCCCTGGGCCATGCCGAATTGTATCTAGAGTTTGCTGTTTGGGCTATTCTTGGTTACTCTGGTGTGATTTTGAGCAAGATCACACTGTATTTGTTACGATCTTTGAGTTTCTAAACATGTTCTTTCATCTCTACTTGGGTTTCTTCTGAAACCCTAACTTTTTGCTTATAACTCCTAGATCTGTACGATTTTAAACGATTTGGGTCTGTTCTTTTGATGTTTTACATTGTTCTTGAATCTCTTTTACAAGAATCATCGATTTCCAGGTGTTTTCACCTTGTTCTAAAGTTAGGGTTTTTTGGAACTTCTTCTACACTTTGTTTAAATCGATTCTTTATGTTTTAACCTCTATCCTCTGCATATCTTCACTGATTTTATGTTTTTACTGCTTTTTCAACTCGCCTATGTTAGAATCCCTAATATTTCTAGATTTTCTTTGTTTGGTTCTGTGTGCTAGCATGACTACTCGATTCTTGTTAAGTTTCTGCGTTTGTCTTGCTTCGAATATATTCTTACTGAGTTCTTAGCCTAACTTATACCACCTATATGTGATTATGTTTATCTTGATTGTTCAAGTCTTGCTTTTTTTCTATCGATATTGTTGACCCTGCCTGTTTGCTACGTCTGGTTGCTCTACTCTATTTATATGTAAGTATTGAATAATAACTTCCTCCTGATTGATTCCCGATTCCTTATTTTATGGTTTGACTGAAAGATCTTTTTGTAAACCCTAAATTTCTACCTCGTCCGTTTAAATTAATTGATTCTCATACCTTATTTGCTGTGGTACTTTATTCTTATTGAACTATTTCCTTAATGAGAGTTTTCTGAACTTAGCCCTAATTGTCTACCCTATACTGACTGAATCTGAATCTTTCTTTATTAGTCGTACACTTATTTTCTTCCTTATTTATCACTTGTTCTTACCGTTTGAGTTAATTCCCTTAACTTAAGGGGAGTATTCACCTTAATTTCTTGACTGATTAATTTTGAGTTCCTTAATTACTAATGGACTTTGATTTTTACCTTATTTTAAACTATAAATATCTTAGTCTTTCATTAACAAAACACGAACACTCTTGGTTCAAATACTATCTCTCACACTTAAAACTTTCTACTCTCTTTTGTGCTACTTGCTACTGCTCTAAGTTAGCCGGCAGCAAGCCAAGGCTAACCATTGTGTTCTCTTATTCTTTCACTCTGCTCACTGTCCTCTTTAATGGTATGTTCTATTTTCAATTCAAAGTTCCAACAACAATATGATTCTCTTATTGTTTCAGTTCATCCTATTTCTAGTTTGCTTCTATTTATGGTTTTGTTGTGAAACTTGTAGTTGATATTTCACTATTAGCATGTTATATACTTCCCTTCCTTATGATCAGTATATTACCCCTTTGTGTTATTTTCAGAATATGTTTGCACCAATTATTTCTACCTGTTATGGGTTTACCACCATGTATCCCCAAATCCCTATCACCGATGTATGTAAGTTTGTTCTTTATGTCTGGTTCTGTGACTATGCCTGATCAGCCATTTCTGAGCATGTCTATACCAATTCCTAGACCTTTGCTTGATTATTTGTTTACAATCAAGTGTTCTATATATCCCCAAACCCCTTGACCCCTGTTTGTAACTACTAAACTTGTTTTGGTTCTGTGACTACTGGCTGTGCATGAACCTGTCCTAAGGTGTTGTGTTTGGACTTCTGTTCATTTCTTCAATCTCCTTTCAAATAGTCTCTATGGTTTTACTAAATCACTTTCAAACAAACTTCCTTTTTAATACAGTTTTTCATTAAAACCTTTCCACTTGTGTCAAGCACTTTCACTCTACTCCTAAGTCAATAAGTTATGCCCCCTTCAGTATGAGTACTGCCTTGGGATCCCTTTGAGAACCCTCTGAACTCTGGCATACTGAGGCTGGACCGTCTATATTGCACTTATTCAATTTTGGTTACCAAGTCTAGGTGTAAGCACTGCCCGGGATCCTTGAGATCCTTAGAAAACTTTGATGTACCTAGACTATGTCATTGTCTATGAAATTGAGGCATTTCAGGCCATTGGAGGCTTTGGAAATCTGGGCCTAATTGAAGTCTCCCCATAGAATAGCTTCTTATTTTCTCATGTAATTCATTTATATGGTCTGTAGTAACTTGTAAACGAATATTGGGGTATTTAGTGAAAGGGATGGGTAGATACATGTTTATGGGGGTAATATGAGTAGAAATCATGCTCATAGGACTTGTCGTTTAAATCTGATTGCTCCACCAAGTAGAAATCATGCTCATAGGACTTTTCATTTAAATCTGATTGCTTCACCAAGTAGAAATCATGCTCATAAAACTTTACTTTTAAATCTGATTACTTCACCAAGTAGAAATCATGCTCATAGGACATTACGTTTAAATCTGATTGCTCCACCAAGTAGAAATCATGCTCATAGAACTTTACGTTTAAATTTGATTGCTTTATCAGGTAGAAATCATGCTTATAGGTTTCAAGTAATTCCGTAATAGAAATCATGTCTGCAAGTCTTAAAATCAGCTTAACAAATAGATGCCATGCCTATAGGATGTAATTTAACCCAAATTCTGCTATAACAAGTGTTATGTGTTTCCATGCCTGCAAGTCTTTAAAATCAGTATTAAACTTAGACATCATGCTTATAGGGAACCATACTCGAAATTCTGTCTGTCAATCTAAACTAGTCTAAATAATTCAACTTAGTCCACTCTTAGTTCACTTCTGAATTGGTTTAATTAATTAGTTTTCCTAAAACAAGTTCTTTAAAGTTGCCTCAATCTATCATTAGACAGCATG
This sequence comes from Nicotiana glauca, assembly GCA_026770625.1. Taxonomy (NCBI): domain Eukaryota; kingdom Viridiplantae; phylum Streptophyta; class Magnoliopsida; order Solanales; family Solanaceae; genus Nicotiana; species Nicotiana glauca. The sequence continues at coordinate 71,844 of MU734395.1, read as the reverse complement.
CCTATAGGTATTAAAGAAGTCCGTTTCAAAACATGCTTTGTTTCACTAGTCATCATTACTCCGCGTATAGGCAAGCCTTTAGGGCGTTTTTCAAAACTGTAACTCTGAAACTGTTTCTATTGCTTAATGTTTTTCTGATCCTAATAGGCTTTAAAAAATCGATAGGCAACTGTTAGGGTTATTACTCTTGAGTTTATAAAAAGTAAAATTCTTGTCTTCTGCATATTCACCTAGATATCATGCCTTAAGATACTATCTAATAAAAGCCCTTAATTATGCTTGAGTCGTGCTGCTTATCTGCCTTGTTTGAGGAGGAAACTTTGAGCCTCTAATTGCTTCCTTTTATGTGCTGAAAGTTCTAAGTGTTTTGCCTGTCGCCTTAGAATTTTCACCTTTAAAACCGTAGGGGTCCGTCTAGAACCACCTATAGGTAGAGATCCTAACTCCTTCCAGGACCATTAAGAAAGGACGTGTAGCAGCACGCAATAGAGATCGCTGACCAAATACTCGCTTTGCATGACCACTAAGGGGTTGGGAAGGGTAGATATGGGATATGATGATAACGCACTAATGTCACATGTCGCCCCTCATCGAGGAGTGTTACTGGACATTGCGTGGAGTGATCCTATAGGCTAGCCAACCCATGAACCCTCCTTTACCAAAATTCCTTTTACTATTTAAATCTTTGTTTACAACTTGTCTAAAATCTTTATCTTATTACTTGAGTTATCCAACATGCTTTTCTGGTAACCTATTTGATTCAACTATTTATTTGTAATCGACTAATTTGTGAGTATAAGTTCGGCCAGGACCCATAGTTGAGGACCAAGGGGGTGCCTAACACCTTCCCCTCGAGGTTATTTCGAGCCCTTACCCTAATCTCTGGTAATGCAAACCAATCCAAGAGTTAATCACTCTAAGTGCCCTAACGCACCATAACTCGTTAGGTGGAGACTCTTCAAAATACCCAATTCCTAAAAGGAAATGAGTTATCACACCCCATGGAACGTCAAAACCCGGACCTCTCCCCTCGAGGGGAGAAAAAAGGGACGCGACAACATGGCGACTCTGCTGGGGATATTTTTAGGTTCTTATCATAACGAACTTATCTTTTACAAATTAGTCCAAGCATGCTTTATCCCATACCCCTCTCCCTTTATTTGCATTTAATTGCCTAATCTAAGCATTTATGTTTATTTTATTTATGAAACTGACTTGTCTCTTTGTTTCTTTTTCCTATAACTGTCTTTCAATTATTTAAATATTTTATTTATTTTTCCCTACATGCTAATACTTGACTACATGTTATTAATTGCTGCATAAATCATGCTCCACATCATATTCCACTCGTGCATCTCAAATCCTATAGAAACACTTTAATGAGTAGTTGCACTCTTCCTATTTACTACCCTTAAATTCAAAAAGGCTTATTTGCGGTAAAACTAGTCGACCAATTGTGCAGTCAACGGTTCCGTGCCTTCCCCTTGAGTTGTCCACTTGAGGGTACCGATTTAAAACCCATAGAAACCTTACTCTAATTTAAATTGTGCATGCATCATGGTCAAACCTAATCAGATTAGTTATGTTGTCCACATAATGATTCCTTAAGATAAGCCTTATCCAAAGTCCATCGGGATTTCCATAATCCCAACGGACACAACCACGTTCTGTGCATTAATTTGGAGAACTAAATACTGATATGTTAATCATAGATGTATAAATAGTCGAGTTCGCTGGGGTAAGGTCTAACCCTTTTGTTTTGCAGAAAGTGAGGCACGAGGTCCCCAGATTCGGTATGGTTAGCAGCATCCCACCATTGTTGCTATATTGGTGGGAAGACCTTTTCTCAAGTGATAAGAAACATGTGAAAAAGTACCTGGGTAACCTGCCTTCTTTGCTAGATATTGAGCCAAACAACAAATTGATCAAAGCTGCCACCTTATTCTGGGATAGTGAAGGAGTTGTGTTTCGTTCCGGTGACATAGAAATGACACCGCTTCTAGAGGAAATAGGAGGACTTGCAGGACTGACTTGGGATAGTCCCGGACTATTGGTACCAGAAAACCGTATGGGCAGGGGATTTTTAAAGATTATGGGGTTGAAGAAGAATGTCGACCTAGAGTGCTTGAAAGATTCCTACATACCTTTCGAATCTTGTACGAGAGGTATGGTCATAGCAAGTCTTTCTGCACTTTCCACGATGAGATCTCTCTCACTTCACTGGGACACACACTGCATAGTGTTTATATTCATTGTGTGCTTTCTAGGCCTGATAGTGTTCCCAATGAAAAAGGGAAGAACCCACTCTAAGTTGACCATGGTCGCTAAGACTCTGATGGAAGGGATTAATGGACAGATATAAACCATAGTCCCCATGATCATAGCCGACATCTATAGGGCTCTGGAGCGCTATCAAATAGGGGTCAAGCATTTTGGGGGTTGTAATTTGTTGCTACAGTTATGATTGCTGGAGCATTTCCAAAAGGGTCGCTATCGTCAGGAATTTTCGCGAAGGGCTTGGAACGACAATATTTCCTTCCATCACCCTAAGAAGATGACTTACATTCCAGATAGCTTTGCTCAACCGGATAGCGCCAGAGAATGGGTAGATTTCTTCGACAATCTGACTAAGGAACAAGCACAGTGGATGTTTGAATAGTTCCCAATAGATGAATTTATCATCAGATCCAGGGATGCTCCACACTACGTGCTGATCGGGTTGAGAAGGATATACCCATATGTCCCTATGTTGGTTATGAGGTAAGCAGGCAGAAAACAAGTTGTACCAAGGGTTTTCAAAGTGAATCACTTTAGGTCAGACTTTCAAGACGACGATATCCCTTACAAGTGCCAAGCTCAGCACATGTGGCACTGCAAAAGCATTGTGGAGAAGAATACCACTGAGCCAGAAAAGTATCATGCAGGGTGCGAGCCTCTCTACCCAGCGTGGTTAGAGGACAATCTGAAAGGCATGGTGACACCAGGGGCCGGTTGAGAAAACAGAATCACAGATGAGGAAGCTGAAGCTCAAGTCAAATACAACAGGTTGCGCAAGAGGGTCCATGACTCTGAGAATGAGCACCGGGAAATACATGAGAGGAATGTGAGGTTGATTGAGGAATGGAAGTGGATGGCAATCACTTCCAACAGGAAATCGGAATACCTGGAACGAGGAATAGTGGAGCTGGAAGGCAAAATCATAAAGAGGGTTGAAAACTGCCAGAACACTGAAGGAGCTGAAAGAGGACATTTGGCCAGAGCCTACTTGCTGTTGGGGTTGCGTGAGCTTAGGGATCTATACGATAGAGTCCGGAAGATCGAATCTGGGGAAGGTCCTCCTGGGACCAAATAGACTAGATTTACTCCTTTTTTCCTAAAATGTAATAAGGCCAAGTGCCAGTAGTGACTTATTATTATATTAGTGTCATTTTGGGGATTAGTTTGTTTTATATTATGAAATGAAGCATTTATTGGCATTAAAAGTTCTCGAAATCTATTTGTCGCTAGGCCTATATCGAGCACAATGAGGCTCCCAAATTAAGACGTGAATTTACATTTTCGCAATATGTGTTTAAATACTACAAAACATTTCAGAATCCTCACTGACTTGTTACCATTTGTTTTTCTTTATTTTTTAATTATTCCCATCCCCTTAGGTTGGTTCATTCATACTGGCCTCATTAGCGTATCACACCAGATCTAGAGGCCCTCCACCTCCTTCTCCTCCAAGCAACACAAAAAGCAAAGGAAAAGCAAAGATGGACGACTTAAGTGAAATTCGAAAGGAAAATGTTGAGAACGCAGATACTTCTGATGGTCGTAGTACTCCGGCCCCGAATGACCTGGTTTTGAGACTGGAACAAAAGACACTAGAACTACAAGGAGAACTTGAGCAGGTCTGCAATTTGGAAAACCTGCCATTCACTCTCAATGTCCTTGATGTCCACGAACAAAACACAAAGAACCCAACTCCTCCTCTGAAAACACAAAACCAACTACTACAAAATCCTACCACACCGAATCAATACGCTACTCCACCCCAAAATATCAATCCATTGTTGATACCGACCACATGCAACAACTTCATCAACCAATTTAGTACCCACCGATCACCACTTACCACACTCCCCAAAATACACCACCACTCATTCACGATCCACAAAACTCCACCAATGACCATCACTATACCCAAGTTCCCAGCAAGCAACCCTATATACATGGAAACTATACCTTATTCTAACCAACCAATCTCTTGTGCACCGGAGCCCTTCGAGAAGGACCTGCTCATTAAGAACATGGCTGAAGAACTCAAGAAGTTAACAAGCCGAGTTCAAGGTGTTGAAGGCGACAAGGGAATAGAAGGACTAAACTATGAAGATCTGTGTATACAACCAGATGTAGAATTACCAGAGGGGTAAAAACCTCCCAAGTTTGAGATGTTCGATGGTACAGGTGATCCTAGGGTTCATCTGAGGACCTATTACGACAAGCTTGTCGGGGTCAAAAAAGATAAAAATATATGGATGAAGCTCTTTATGAGGAGCCTTACTGGGGATGCTTTGTCTTTGTATATCAGCCAGAGTCCCAAGAAATGGGCTAATTAGGTAAGCATGGTGTCGGAGTTCATGGACCGATTTAGGTTTAACACAGAAAATGCTGCCGATGTCTTTTACATTCAGAATCTCAAGAAGAAACCTACTGAAACTTTCTGCAAGTATGCTACTCGTTGGAGGTCGGAAGCAGCCAAGGTCAGGCCCTCTTTAGACGAAGAACAAATGAATAAATTCTTCGTCAGGGCACAAGATACGCAATATTATAAGAGGTTGATAGTTATCAAAACTCACAAATTCTCTGATATCATCAAGCTCGGGGAAAGGATCGAGGAATGAATCAAGAGTGGGATAGTAACGAACTTCGAGGAACTGCAAGCCACAAATAAGGCACTACAATCAGGTGGCATATCGAAGAAGAGAGATATTGGGGTAGTAATGGTGGCCCAGGTCCCAAAATCTCCACTTACATATCAGACACCTCCACTCACATATCAAACACCTCCTCCTACACACCAACCTTCATCTCCCAGATATTTCCAACCAGCCTCTGTCTATCACACCTATAACTCCCAACCATCCCACTTCCAAACACCACCAGCTCACCAAAATTACCCAAGACCAAGACCCAAGTTCGACCGCAAGCCACCCAAACAATACATTGCCATTGATGAGCCCATCGATCAACTGTATGAAAGGTTGAAAATCACAGGCTACGTCACTCATGTTCCTACTGTGGCACTAGAAAATCCATCCCAATGGGTCAATACGAACAAAAATTGTGCGTACCATTCCAGTACGAAAGGGCACAACACTGTTGAGTGCCGAACATTGAAGGATAAGATCCAGACGCTCATTGACAACAAGGCCATACAAGCAAAGGAAACTGCACCTAATGTCCGTGACAATCCCCTCCCTGATCACAAAGGTGATGGTGTAAATATGATAGAGACAAATAAAGAATGGGGCCCTGAGGGGTCAATCGGGCTTATTCGAGAAGGCGATGACTGTAAGGTTGTAGTCACGCTTACTCCTATTATGGTTCAGAATCAGACACCTATTGATGTTGAGGTGACCGCATCAGTTCCATTCGAGGTAGAAGTGGCTCCGCCCGCAACCACCTCCGCTCCATTAGACGTAGAAGTGGTCACACATTTTACTATGATGGTGTCAACCACACCCTCATTCAATTCAAAAGAAATACCTTGGGATTATGTTGCCAAGGCTCGGCAAAAAGAGAAGTCCAAGGTAGAGGAATATGATGTCGCACAAGGAATGACTAGAACTGGAAGAATCTATACACCTGTACATTTGGGAGGTTCAAGTAAGTATGCCACTACTAGCCAGCCTATCATTGAGATCGGGCTAGATGACCTGTGGAGGAAAGTGCAGGCAAAAGAATACTCTGTCGTTGACCATCTGAACAAAGTCCCTGCACCGATATCAATCCTGCCACTATTACAGAATTCAGAGGCACACAAGAACGCCTTGATGAAAGTACTAAGCGAGGCTTATGTACCCAATAACATCACTGGTGGGGAAATGGACAACATTATCGGTCAAGTGCTGGAGAGCCATAAGATTATCTTCCACGAAGATGAGCTACCGCCGGAGGGTTTGAATCACAATTGAGCATTGCATATTACAGTGCAATTTGAAGACAAGTTCATTGCCAGGGTCCTATTGATGGAGGTTCGAGCCTAAATATTTGTCCATTGGATACTCTGAAGAGGTTGGACAAAGGTTTCCACGAGATACGGGTAGGAATCATGAATGTGAAGGCTTTTGATGGGTCCTAGAGGGCTACGATCGTGGAAATCAACCTTTGCTTGCAGATAGGGCCAACTTGGTTTGACGTTGAGATTCAAGTGCTCGACATACCAGCCTCATATAATCTTCTGTTGGTCCAGCCATGGATCTATGCCACCGGAGCCGTTCCTTCCACACTACATCAAGCCGTGAAGTTCGAATGGAATCTTCAAGAGGTTATCATTCACAAGGATGGAAGTAACCCCATCTACACCAGTCAAACCATCCCGGCCATTGGATGTATAAAAAGGCTAGTAGGGGAAACCTATCATCACATTGAACGGATCAATACCGCCGATAAGGATAAGTGGTGGAGTAGCAAGATAGAAAGAATATTAGTATGGTCTGGATATGAACCCGGTAAAGGGTTGGGAAAGAACCTCCAAGGTATCACCAAACCAATACAACTGAAAATTCATGGTACCATTTTTGGGATCGGATACCAGTACACATGGAAAGACTACAGGAATTGGTCACCCCCATGGCATGGACCATATACCCTCTTGAACAGCCAGTGCCACATTTGGAACAAGCTTTCCAACAGGCTGACACAATATGGGGAACTGCAGAAGAAGAAGCACTAGCTAGGCTGAAGGATTTGTTCTTGGAATATGAGGACATGGACTACGGTGCTATAATTGAGGAGAAGAAGGAAGAAGGCCTCACTATTCAGACCATGAAGAAGGGAACTATTCTAAAAAATTGGACTGCCACACCATCCCGAGCCCGCCCAGTTCCTGGGTAGCTTGGCAGATTTTACTTCTATAGCCGCTCTGGTATTTAAGATTTCCAGTAATGTTTTTAAGATTTACTTGTTTCAAAATAAATGCCCGATTCATCGAGCCAAGATTCGTCTAAACAATCTTCTCAGTTTTAATAAAATGCATTTATTCTTTATCATTATTTATTACTATTTTTATACTTTTCCCTTCTACAATATTATTATTACTTTTCTTGATGAACCAGTGACTGTGACATGTAATGAGGCAACACAATAGGAGAATAGTGACTCAGAGGAAGAAGATGAGATACCCGAGGAAATTGTCTGGAAGGTTAAAAATTTTGAGACTAAGCCTAAGTCCAATATAGACGAGACCGAACCAGTAAATTTGGGAGACACCGCGACCGTCAAGGAGACCCACATTAGCATTCACTTGTAGCCAAGAGAGAAAAAGGAGTGCATTCATTTCCTAAAAGAGTACGGCAACATTTTTGCCTGGTCATATGATGACATGACCGGTTTGAGCACTTCCATATTGGCTTACAAGTTGCCTACTGATCCCATGTGTCCACCAGTAAAACAGAAACTCAGAAAGTTCAAACCTGACATGAGCCTAAAAGTCAAAGACAAAGTTACCAAGCAGATCAAAGCCAAAGACCTCAGGGTGGTTGAATATCCAACCTTGTTAGCTAATATTGTGCCAGTTTCGAAGAAGGACGGGAAGGTCAGAGTATGTGGTTGACTATTAGGATTTAAACAGAGAAAGTCCCAAAGAAGACTTTCCTCTGCCAAATATACACATTTTGATCGACAACTGTGCCAAGCACGAACTCTAATACTTTGTATATTGCTTCACGGGTTACCACCAGATTTGGATGGATGAAGAAGATGCAGAGAAAATAACTTTTATTATACTGTGGGGTGTATACTATTACAAGATGATGCCATTTGGTCTAAAGAATGTTGGGGCTACTTACATGAGAGCCATGACAACCATCTTCCATGATATGATACATAAGGAGATGGATATGTATGTGGACGACGTTATTATCAAATCCAAGAGGGTCGCAGATCACCTAGAAGACTTGAGGAAGTTCTTCAACAGGCTAAGGAGGTACAATTTGAAGTTGAACCCCGCAAAGTGTGCATTCGGGGTTCCTTCAGGAAAGTTATTGGGTTTCATCGTCAGTCATCGGGGGATCGAGCTGGATCCATCTAAAGTCAAAGCTATTCGAAAGTTACCACCGCCCAAGAGAAAAAAGAATGTGATGAGCTTCCTAGGTTGTCTCAACTATATCAGTCGTTTCATAGCACAGTCCACAATCATATGTGAACCCATCTTCAAGATGCTAAGAAAAGATGGCAACACAAGTTGGATCGAGGATTGTCAGAAAGATTTTGACAAGATCTAGGAGTACCTATCCACACCACCAGTTCTGGTCCCACCAGAACCAGGACGACCTTTGCTACTCTATCTATCTGTGTTGGATGGAGCCTTCGAGTATGTATTGGGACAACATGATGAGACAAGAAGAAAGAGAAAGTCATACATTACTTGAGTAAGAAGTTCACACCTTATGAAGCATGATATTCTTTGCTTGAACGCACTTGCTGTGCTTTGACCTGGACAGCCTAGAAGTTGAGGCATTACTTATATGCCTACACTACATATCTCATATCCGGGATGGATCCTATGAAGTATATATTTCAGAAACCCATGCCTACTGGAAATTGGCTAAGTGGCCAATACTACTAAGTGAGTTAGATATCATCTATGTAACTCAGAAGATGGTCAAGGGACAAACATTGGCAGATCACCTTGCTGAAAACCCGGTGGGAGGAGAATACAAACCCTTGAAAACGTATTTTCCTGATCAAGAAGTATCATTCATAGGAGAAGACATTATTGAAGCATATGAAGGTTGGAGGATGTTATTTGATGGAGCTGCAAATTTCAAAGAAGTAGGCATTGGAGCAGTTTAGTATCAGAAACGGGTCAACGTTATCCGGTATCTGCTAAACTCAGATTTCCCTATGCTAACAACATGGTGGAATATGAAGCCTGCATACTAAGGATCAACATGGCGGTAGACATAAACGTTCAAGAGTTGTTGGCGATCGACAATTCAAATTTGGTCGTGCACTAGGTACAAGGAGAGTGGGCCACCAAGAATTCCAAGATATTTCCATACTGCAACGCGTGCAGGAATTGAGAAAGAGGTTTACAAAGATAGAATTCCGACATGTGCCCAGAATTCAGAATGAGTTTGCCAACGTATTAGCCACTTTGTCATCCATGATACAACACCCAGATAAGAACTATATTGATCCCTTTCTGGTTAGGATCCATAATCAACCCACTTACTGTGCTCATTTCGAGGAAGAAGCAGATAGAAAGCCTTGGTTCCATGACATCAAAGAATACTTATCAAAACGAGAATACCAGGAGCATGCAAATCACACTCATAAATGAACGCTCCGAAGATTGTCAAATCACTTCTTCCACAGCGGAGGGAACTTGTAGAGAAGAACTCCTTATTTGGGGCTACTAAGGTGTGTCGACGTGAAGGAAGCTTCTAAGCTACTTGAGGATGTGCATGCTAGGACCTGCGGTCCGCACATGAATGGTTTCGTTCTGGCTAAGAAGATACTCAGGGAAGGTTACTTTTGGATGACCATGGAAATGGATTACATTCAGTATGTCTGCAAATTCTTTCAATGTCAAGTGCATACCGATATGATAAAAGTGCCGCCGAATGAGCTCAATGCAACAAGATCACCTTGGCCATTCGCCGCTTGGGGAATGGATGTTATTGGTCCAATTGAGCCCACTTCCTCAAACAAACACAAGTTTATTCTGGTAGCCATTGATTACTTTACAAAATGGATAGAAGCTATATCTTACAAAGATATAACCAAGAAGGACGTTGCAGATTTTTTCAAAGATCGTATTGTCTGCCGATTCGAAGTTCCCGAGTCCATAATTACTGACAACGCTGCCAATCTCAACAATGATCTGATGAAAGATATGTGTGAAACTTTCAAAATCAAGCACAAGAATTCCACAACCTACAAATGAATGAAGTCGTAGAAGCCGCCAACAAAAACATTAAGAAGATACTAAGGAAAATGGTAGAGAACCACAAACAGTGGCATGAGAAGTTACCCTTTGCTTTGTTGGGATACCACACTACAGTCCACACGTCAATGGGGGCAACCCCCTATATGTTGGTTTATGGTACCGAGGCTGTCATCCCAGCTGAAGTAGAGATTCCTTCCTTGAGAATCATACAGGAAGCTGAACTCAGCGATGCAGAGTGGATAATGAGTCGCTATGAACAATTGGCCCTTATCGATGGAAAGAGGATGAACGTAGTGTGTCATGGCCACCTTTATCAGGACAGAATGTCCAGACCTTTCAACAAAAGATTCAAACCAAGACAGTTCGCTCCAGGGCAGCTGGTATTAAAGAAAATCTTCTGCATCAAGATGAGGCCAAAGGGGAATTCTCTACCAACTGGAAAGGTCCATACATGGTTCACAGAGTAATGACAGGAGGAACACTCATACTTGCAGAAACAGATGGAGAAGTCCGGATAAAATAGACCAATTCAAACGCGGTCAAGAGATACTATGCCTAGATGCTTTGCATTTCCTCATTTGATGTACTTGAACTACGCTTAACATAATTCCCATTTAAGAGGGGATACGTAGGCAGCCTTATGGGTTCGATCATATCATAATAAAATTTTTATGTTCCCCAAGGTCAGAAACTAGGGCAGAATTTTGACGAGGGTCCTCAAAATTCTGGAGCAAGTCAAGCCAGCGCCAACACGTGTCAGATGGTTAGTAACCAGTTAAGAAACTGGGGCAGAATTTTGAGAAGGATTCTCAAAATTCCGAAAAAGGTTCAACAAGATCCATTATCCACAAACGGTCAAAGATCGCCTACAAAACTGGGGCAGAATTTTGAGGAGGACCCTCAAAATTCCATATGAGGGAGCTGCAATGTTTTCAAAATATGTTACAGTCACTAGTTCATCAAAATTCTTTGATATATCAATATGTTTCCAAAACAACTCTATTTTTATCAATAATTGCATATTTTTGAAAATTCTATTTCCATAACGGTCAGGTGTTACCCAGGGGAACTCGAAAGGCTTTCATAACGGAGCAAATCAAAGCCAGCCGATAGAAGCTCAAACCAACCTTTCACCATAAAACTTACAATCTTTCTTTGAACTCATGTACATCTGGCATAATGATAACATCCGCAAATATATGCACGTAGCAATATTACTATCAATCAGGCCATCAGACACCGAATATCCATCTCCAGCTAAGACATATGCTACTTTTACTTACTACTTGCTCCCTGCAAGAGGCTAATCCCTGCCTCCATACTTGAATGAGTCTAATCCTTGACTCCCTAATTGCATGAGGCTAATCCCAGCCTATATACCTGTATGAGTCTAATCCTTGACTCCATATTCGCATGAGGATAATCCCTGCCTCCATACCTGCATGAGTCTAATCCTTGAATCCATATTTGCATGAGGCTAATCCCTGCCTCCATACATGCATTAGTCTAATACTTGACTCCATATTTGCATGAGGCTAATCCATGCCTCTATACTTGCACGAGTCTAATCATGGACTCCCTACTTGCATGAGGCTAATCCCTGCCTCCATACCTGCATGAATCCTTGACTTCATATTTGCATGAGGCAGTCCGCAGTGATGAGGTTCAGAGAGGTGCCTATTTTAGAAAATCATGCATTGCAGCCGCATAAATTTCATGCGGACCGCACTACACTCACCACAGGCGCACTCTATAATGTGCGGGCCGTAAAGAAGGATTTTAGAGAGTTGAATATTTGGAGCTTAATGCCAATGTGGTCCACGATCCTATTTTGTGCAGACCACAACAGAAGCCACCGCGGTCGCAGTGAAATTTGTGCAGTCTGCAGTGGCCAAGTTTAGAGAACAGAGTTTGTAGTTAAGAAGCCTCACTGCAGCTGCACTCAATTTTGTGCATTCCGCACTACCCCCGCATGGGTATTTTTGTCCAAAATATTTGGCCTAGTATAAACAGTTTCTTTTCCCATTTTTAGGTCATCAGTTGTATTTTAACATTGGGTTGCGCTCGTGAAGAGTGTTTCTTAACCATTTTGACTAATTTTAGAGTACTTTTATCATTGAATCTTCAAGTATTAGCTTGTAATTAAATATTATAGGATTTTCTTCATCTATTTATCAGTTTTCTTCTATTATCATGAGTAGCTAGACCCATTAGCTAGGGTTGTGGCTCAACCCTAGTGTGGGTAATTTATGGGCCTTGTGTTTTAAGGCTTGAATGTCTATGGGTGTTTGATATTTGGACTAATTTATGGTTTCAATGTTGAATTAGTGGTTGCAAACACTAATTTGTGCCTATTTGACTTGGGTTCTTCTTGATAAAGAGAACTTGAGTCTAGAAATATTAGTCCAACAAGGAATTGGGGCGTATTCAAGAGATTGATAGCCCCAATTAAAGGGTTGAACCTAGAGATAGTAATACCCGACTTGAAACTAAATTGCTTGCACAAATTATCATACCCAATTGGTCTTGAGAAAGTCAACTAGGGCAAAATTACTCAAACTATCGAGAGGTATAGAGTGAGAAGTATCGTGCAATGGTTATATCATAATCCCCAACTTGACAACCTAGACTTAGACTCGAGAACCCGTCAAGTATCCACCTAGGATAAAATCACTTCCCTAGTGCCTTCTTAATTATTTAGACAACCTTCAAGTATTTCACTCTTAGCTTACTCTTACTTTAATTTAACATCTTAATAGTATATTATTAGAAGTAATCAAAAGACCAACTATGACTAGAAGTTCAATTAAGAGCAATTACGTATCTCTAATTTAGATAGAAACTCAATTCCCATTTCTAGATCCCTGTGGAAATCGATCACGACATTGTCGGGTAAAAATTGCTTCGACCACTCTTGCTACTTTGTAGTATGTAGGGTTAGCCCCGATCAGTTTTTGACGCCGTTGCCAGGGAGCTAATGGTTTTGGCTATCTATTTAAATAGATTTGTGTATTGTTCTTCTTTCCTTCTGCGTTACTAATTCATGTGTGTCACAACTTCAGGTACAAAATGGCAGCAAACAACAATGACCCTCTTGGAATATGACTGCAGGGAAGGAGGTAGATGATAACAGAGATAATGAGGTGCCTCTTATACCTCAAGGAAAACGGAGAGGTCGCCAGGCCAATGCCAATGATAACATTCCAGACCCTCCTCCGCCACCTCCAAGAGCGGCTCTTCGAGTGCTTCCCAACTAAGGCTATGCTAGTGCAATTGTCCCACCTAAGATCCAGATGGGCAATTTTCAAATTACTAATGTGATGCTGACATTGTTGGAGTAGTGAGGGTATTTCATGGGGGCTCCCACTCAAAATGCTTACAAACATCTTAAGGGGTTCATGGATACATGTTGGGGGAGCAAGCAAACTAATATGTTGGAGGATGCACTTCAGTTAAGACTATTCTCCTTCTCACTTAGAGGGAAGACATTGGATTGGATTGAGCGACTTCCCAACCATTCCATCACTACTTGGGATGAGTTGGCAGATAAGTTCATTGCAAAGTTTTTCTCATCGGGGCACATGGCAGCATTGAGGAATGAGATCTTAGCTTTCAAGCAGGAGCCTACTAAACCATTACATGAGATTTGGGAGAGATATAGTTAACCAACTTGCTGGGGGGTAATTTTATGAAGCTATATTATGATGAGGCCTGTGACATTCTTGACGAGATGGCTGACACGTCCTTCACTTGGCAAAGTATAGCCAATGTGCCACAAGGTGACCCCACGATCACTCACTTGCACAAAGAGCTATATGATCATGGGCAAGCTATAGCAGAGCTGACAATAACAATGAACCAGCTAGCAAAAGCACAGTTATAGCAAGTTCAAAATCCACACCAAGTAAATGCCATGGAGGGCGTCAACATTCTAGTGAACAAAAGAAGACAAAGAGGTCAACAGAACCAAGGGTGTTCAAATCAATTTGACAGTGATTTGGTGGATTCCAAGATGATAGTTACAATGGGCAGAATGAAGAAGTGCAATATGTGAACAATTATCATAACCAAAGGGAAAATTCTTCTAACCAACAACAATGGAGACCCCAAGGTAATTGGGGCAATCAACAACAAGGGAATAGTAATTGGGGAAACAACAACCAAAATTCCAATTGGGGCAATTAGAACAATAATTAGAATAATCAGGGTAATTGGAACAGCAACAACAACAACTGGGGTGGTAACAACAATCAGGGAGGTTGGAATAATGGTAATCAAGGAAACCGAGGGCAAGGATTTCAAAGGCCTCCAATATATCAACAACCGAACAATCCACCCCCATTTCCATCCCAAGGGCCTAGTTCTTCCAAAAATGAAATTGGGAGAATTGAAATGATGTTTGAACAGATGATGAAAAAGAATGCAGATTATGATGCTCAGTTGGCTTCCCACAATACTTCAATTAGGAATTTGGAGGTTCAATTAGGCCAAATCTCACAGTCCTTGAATACTCGCACTAATAGGGCTCTACCAAGTGATAAGGTAGTTAACTCGAGGGGTGAGAACAATCATGTTATGGCAGTAACTACAAGGATTGGATGAGGCGGTGATGTGAATGCCTCCAAACAAAAGCAAATTTTGAGTGATGACGTTGAGTTGCAAGAATATGAAGTTCCTTTGGTGGTTGAAAATGTTATTGATGAGAATGTGAATAAATAAGTGAGGATTGATATTCAAGATGCCGAGGTGGAGACTCAGAATGATGTAAACCCATCTAGGGAACACATAATAGACATGCCGGAGCCGGTTGTGCCTAAAGCCAAGGCTTCTTTTCCAAGGCCACCTCCACCTTATCCTCAAAGGCTCGCAAAGCAGAAAAATGAGAATCACTTTAAAAAATTTATTGACATGATGAAGAGCTTATCCATTAATGTGCCTTTGGTGGAGGCTCTAGAAAAAATACCAAACTATGGTAAATTCATAAAGGACTTGGTGACAAAGAAAAGATCCATGGATTGTGAAACTATCAAGATGACCCACTAAGTTAGTGCAATTGTGCACTCAATGGACCCAAAGCTAGAAGATCCTGGTGCTTTCACCATTCCCTGCACCATAGGGAGTGTAGACTTTGCTAAGGCACTATGTTATTTGGGGGCAAGTATCAACTTGATGCCCTACTCAATTTTCAAGACTTTGGATATGGGCAACCGAGGCCTACTTCCATGAGGTTGCAAATAGTGGATAGAACTATATTATTGATGAAGTTCTTGTCCGGGTGGACAAGTTTATCTTGCCAGCTGATTTTGTGATCTTGGACTGTGAGGTGGATTATGAAGTTCTAATCATATTGGGAAGACCTTTCCTTGCTACTGGGAAGGCCTTAGTTGATGTGGAAACAGGGGAACTCACCTTCCGGGTGGGTGATAAGAAAGTGGTCTTTCATATGTGCAAGTCAATGAAGCAACCCAATAGTTTTGAGGTGTGCTCTTTTGTGGACCTTGTCACGGCAGTGATAGTTGATGATACTATTGCAGTGATCAATGTGGAGGACCCTCGATAGGCAATTTTGTTGAATATTGATGTAAATGAGGATGATGGCTGAGTAGAGTATGTGAATACTTTACATGGAATAGGCTCTTATTCTTATGATCTTAGGAAACTCTTTGGATCTTGAAAATAGAAAGACTCCTCCAACAAAGCCTTCAATCGAGGAACCTCCGGTGTTAGAGTTGAAGCTGTTACATCCACACCTCAGGTATGAGTTCTTAGGCCCTAGTTCAACTTTGCCAATTATTCTTTCCTCTTGTCTTACTAATATGCAAGTTGATGCCATATTAGCGGTGCTTCAAAAGCATAAGAAGGCAATTGGATGGACCTTAGCTGATATTCGGGGGATAAGCACCGCATTCTGTATGCACAAGATTATTCTGGAAGATGATGCAAAGCCCTCATTGGAACATCAAAGGAAGTTGAACGAGGCAATGCAAGAAGTTGTAAAAAAGGACGTGATCAAGTGGTTGGATGACGAGGTTGTGTACCCCATCTCTGATAGCGCTTGGACTTCGCCAGTGCAATGTGTGCAGAAAAAGGGTGGCATGACCGTGGTTGCAAATTCGCAAAATGAGTTGATTCTTACCAGGACCGTCACCGGGTGGAGGGTATGCATGGACTACTACAAGTTGAATAAAGTGACCCACAAGGATCACTTTCTTTTTCCTTTTCTTGATTAGATGTTAGATCAACCTGTTGCGTGTGCCTTCTACTGTTTCTTGGATAGGTATTCTGGATACAACCAAATCTTGATTGCTCTGGAAGATCATGAGAAAACCACATTCACTTGTCCATATAGAACCTTTGCTTTTTCTAGGATGCCTTTTGGGTTGTGTATGCACCGCGTACATTCCGGCGATGTATGATGGCCATTTTTACCGATATAGTGGAAGATATTTTGGAGGTGTTCATGGATAACTTTAGTGTCGTGGGTGATTCGTTTGATGAATGTTTTACAAATCTTGATAGATGTTGGCTCGGTGTGAAGAAACCAATCTTGTTCTTAACTGGGAGAAATGCCACTTCATGGTTGAAGAGGGCATAGTTCTTGGGCATAAAATTTCAAAGCATGGTATATAGGTGGACAAAGCAAAAATTGATGTGATTTCAAGGATCCCTCCCCTACCTCTGTCAAGGGAGTTAGAAGTTTTCTTGGGACTGCGAGGTTCTACCAGCTATTTATCAAAGACTTTTCGAAGATAGTGAATCCCCTATGCAAGCTATTGGAAAAAGATGCCAAGTTCGTGTTCGATGAGAGATGTATGCAAGCCTTTGAACTTCTCAAGCACAAGTTGACCACCACTCATATTATCACCGCACCCAATTGGAGCTTGCCTTTTGAGCTCATGTGTGATGCGAGTGATGTTGCGATTGGGACGGTTTTGGGTCAAAGAGTGAATAAAATGTTTCATCCAGTGTACTACACGAGCAAGACAATGAATGATGCTCAAGTTAACTACACAGTGACTGAGAAAGAGCTTTTGGCTATTGTGTTCGCAATGGAGAAATTTTGGTCGTACTTCATGGGTGCCAAGGTCATAATTGACACCGATCATGTCGCACTCTGATACTTGATGACAAAGAAGGATTCCAAAGCTAGACTGATGCGATGGGTATTGTTACTTCAAGAGTTTGATTTGGATATTGTGGATTGGAAGAATAGTGAAAACCAAGTGGCGTACCACTTGTACCACTTGGAGGAGGAGGGGAGGCCTCATGATGGCCTAGAGATCAATGATTCATTTCCCGATGAACAACTTCTTTCTGTGTCGGTGAATGGTATGCCATGGCTTTCGGACGTTGCTAATTTTCTTGTGACTGGTGTAATCCCGTGTGAAGCTCTCTTCTAACCAAAGGAAGAAGCTCAAACGGGATAGTTTGGATTTCTATTAGGATCAGCCATACTTGTTCAAGATTTGCATGAATGGTGTGATCCGAACGTGTGTCCCGGAGGAAGAACAATTGAGTATCTTAGAGGCTTTTCATTTCTCTTCATATGGTGGCCATCATGGCGGGGTGAGGACGGCTTCCAAAGTTTTTAGTTGTGGGTTTTTCTAGCCAACTTTGTACAAAGATGCAAGTGAATTTGTACAGAGGTGTGGCGAATGTCAAAGAGCGGGTGGAATTTCAAAGAAAGATGAGATGCCTCTCAATACCATTCTTGAAGTTAATATTTTTGATGTATGGGGCATTAATTTTATGGGCCCGTTTGTTAGATCGTATGGGAACACATACATTCTTGTGATGGTTGACTATGTTTCAAAGTGGGTTGAAGCCGTGGGTTTAACGAACAATGAGGCCCAAAGTGTTGTTGCGTTTCTCAAGAAGAGCATTTTTACAAGGTTTGGCACTCCTCGTGCAATCATAAGTGATGGGGGGTCTCATTTTTGCATAGAGCTTTTGACACTTTGCTTGCAAAGTATGGTGTCAATCACAAAGTTTCAACTCCTTATCATCCTCAGGCGAGTGGCCAAATTGAAGTCTCAAATAGGGAAATCAAGAGTATATTGTCGAAGACGGTCAATGCAAATAGGACGGATTGGTCAAAGAAGTTGGATGATGCTCTATGGGCTTATAGGACTGTTTACAAGTCTCCGATTGGTATGTCACCGTACCGGTTGGTGTTTGGGAAAGCTTTCCATCTAACTGTTGAGTTAGAGCACAAGGCCATGTGGGCTTTGAGGAAGCTAAATCTTGAATGGGATGTGGCAGCAAATCTTCGTGTCGAGCAGCTCAATGAACTTGATGAATTCCGATTCCATGCCTACTCAAGTTCGTCCTTGTACAAGGACAAGATGAAGTACCTCCATGATAAATATGCTCGTGGAAAGGAGTTCAAAGTGGTTGATTTGGTTCTCTTGTTCAATTCTCGGTTACGTCTATTTTCGAGAAAGGTTAAGTCAAAATGGAGCGGACCTTTTGAAGTGGTGTTTGTGACTTTGTTTGGTGCACTTGACCTGAAGAACAAAAACGGGGAGGTTTTCAGAGTTAATGGGAAAAGGGTCAAGCACTACCTGGGCAAGATTGATGACAGTCACGTGGTGGCACTACTCCATCTAAAGTGATTTGATGGTAACCTGCTGTCACGCCCCAAATTCGAGGGACATGACCGGCGCTTGACCGGGTAGCCCCAGTCAAGTGGACCGGGGTGTCTTTCCTACCCCACGTGTTACCCCGCATTTTTCATTACTTATTAGCCATATGAAATAACCATTTACAATTAAAACACCTATTTATTACAAAACATATACACGGTACATGATTCTTAGCGTGGTTTACATTTTACATAGCCCAACATACAAGATACATATCACATAATTCATGACCCACATTTTCTGTCTACGGAGCCTCTAAACATGAAAAAGGATGATACAGTACTTGTCGGTAACAAGGCTCTGTCTATACCTTATACAAATATCAAAACAAGATCCCAAAACAAAAGCGGCATGAGCCACGCAGGGCCCCGAAAGGAAAGGGGCTCACCAATTTAGCTGACGGGAAGTGATGAGGACCTACGGTCGGTGGACTGGAGTACCTGCTATGAATCCACCTACAATCATAACACGAATGTAGCGCCCCCGGCAAAAGGGACGTCAGTACACTTGAATTGCACTGGTATGTATGAACAAACTTTGCTCCAAGTAAACTCAAACCATACACAAGTAGGTAACAGTAATAGAACAACAATCAAATGCACAAAGAAGGAACAATCAAGCCAAACAAGTTTACAATCTCTCATGTTTCCCCTTCCACAACTCCACATCAATAATTTCACAATTTGCTCATATTTTTATTTCAATAGTGATTTCGATCACTTTCCACCCTTATTACGCCGGCCACCCTTATTACCTCGGCCACCATTATCACCACAACCCACACTTTATAACTTCGTGTTGCGGCGCGCAACCCGATCCCACCGTACAGTTACAATTCACAAACAACACAATAACAATGAACAATGGACAAAGATAAACAACAACACTTATTAAGAAGTAACAACAACAATTTACAAGTATTTCCATAACCATCAATACTATTTCCATCATATTCGACAACTCACATGTGTTTTACGTCACAACGATAATTGCCCACAATAAGCCATGGATATTGCTATCACAGTTATCCTGGTTGCATCATTTATGATTTCCTTCTGTCATTTGTTCCTCAGCTCTTACCACATATCACATTCACAATCATACCAACCACACGAATTTCACAATTAATCCACGTAGATATCAAATACCAAACATTCGTACACCAAACAAGGCGATTTTACAAAGGTCAAAATTAGTCATACATACCTGGAGACGAATTCCCTTTTAACTTTTATTTTTAATTCACCAAATGGTCTAGCAACATCAATCTAGTGCACAAGTTAATACACATGACTTAGCATTGGGGTTCACAATTTCTACTCAAACTTATTTAGGTTATCAGCCCTTCTTCTGCAAACCTCTATCTCTACCCAGTTTCCCCTTGCTAGGTTTTAGGTTTTAAGAAGGCATTCATGTACAATTTCAACCATTAATTTCAATAATCAATGCATGATACTCCCCCCCTAGCTTAACCTGAAAATCAAGGAAAAAGGTTAGGGATTTTACCTGCAAGAATGAGAATGAGGACAATTACTTTGAATTTTCCTGGCCCTGATAGTTTTGAAGAATCAAATTGATGAAGATTTCTTTCTCTCTCAATAACCCTCTCTTCCCTCTCTCTTATTTTGTTTAGAAAATCATTAAAAATGAGGGGTTGGGGTGTTTTATTAAAAAGGGGTCGGGTTTAAAATTTTAGAAAAATAGAAGCCCAAGCAGGATCTGCGGTCGTCCTTTACGGTCGCATAATCGAAATGCGGTCCGTAGATTGGACTGCAGAAGTGCCCTAAAACTCTGAGCGTTTCTGCTTGGCTATGCGACGAGAATGCGGTCCGCATTCCTATTTTGCTGTCGCATAATGCACCGCAGAACTGACCTTCACAAATCCTTGAGGAATTTATACGACGATTATGCGGTCCGCATATTGATTATGTGATCGTATAATAGACCACATTTTCATCATCAATTTCGACTAACTCTCTAATTAACTTTGTGGCAGAAATGCGGTCCGCATACCTGATCTGCGACCGCATTCTGGACCGCTTTCCCAACACATATACGGAACTTGACACTACGAAGTACTAGGCTTTAAGCATAAATTTTCACGGGGCCTTACATCTGCATCGTGCCGCGACATTAAATCAGGCACTTTTTGGGAGGCAACCCATGTGTCTTTATTTTTATTTTTCTTTGATTCTCTTCTTAGTGTAGGATTTATTTATGGAATGGCTGGTTGTGAGATTTTGTAGGATTGTTTTGATGCAGTGCAGGACCAAGATTGGAAAAATGATCACTCTCTGAAGTTTGCAATACGGACCCCGCTTCATTTTGTGCGGGCACAAAGGCCTTAGTGTGGGGGAAAAAATTCAATGCGAACCAAAGAGTTTACTGATACAAAATGAGGAGTCTCTAAAGTTTGCCACTGCGGCCGCAATGAATTTCGTGCAGTTCGCGGTGGACCACTATGGCCGCACTGCATTTCTTCCTGTCCGTATTGGACTTATCCCTAGTGCCATCGGTTTCTAAGCACCACGGACTGCGGTGCCATTTTGTGCGGTCCGCGGTGGGTAGGTGAGATGGGCCCCAGGACCTTTTTCTATAAATAGGACCTGAGGCCCTCTTTTTAAACTTTTTGACCTTTTTCTCTCAAAAGCTAAAAACATTATTGTTCATCACTCATTCTTGCGCGAATTTAACTGCTAAGGATCGTTAATCAAGTTTGCATATCACATCTAGTAACTTTAATTCCTTAGTTGTTTAATTTTGTTATTTTTTTTAACTTTTATTTTTCTTAGCTTTTCTTCCTTTTCTTCCCATTTTTCTTTTAATTTTGTACCATAGGTTTGTTTAATCATGTGTACATTAGGCCTACTTAGTTAAAATTAGGGATTCAACACT
The DNA here is from genome assembly GCA_026770625.1 of Nicotiana glauca. Taxonomy (NCBI): domain Eukaryota; kingdom Viridiplantae; phylum Streptophyta; class Magnoliopsida; order Solanales; family Solanaceae; genus Nicotiana; species Nicotiana glauca. Next base: position 50,142 of record MU734395.1, on the reverse strand, counting down.
TAGGGGATCAAGAATAGATGAAAAATTGGACTAAAAATGTAAAAAGCGCGAACCCTAGGTTGGTATTGCTGTTGGGTACTCTCCGCGGACCACGGTGGATTTTGTGCGGTCTGTGGTGCCTCTGTGCCGTCCACAATGCTATTTTGTGCAGACCGTAACCATAAAAGTTCTAAAATCTGAACATTGAGGATTGCCACCGCAATAAATATTATGCGGTCCACGGTGCATAGATTCAGATAGTGGGTAGTCTGAACCATACCTCAGTGCGGATTGCAATACATTTTGTGCGATCCGTGGTAGCATCTTTGCGGTCGCACTTCATTTTATGCGGTCTGTGGTCTGCAACTTCTGCATGTCTGAAATTTTTCTACAATACTTCACTGACTCTGCTGATACTAACAAGCATAGACTGCATTCTCCTATAGATAATTGTGAAATCACGAGGCGGAAGTGATAAATAAAAAGGCAAAGGAGAGTCCTCCCAGGGTAGGTGACGGGGCATGATAAGATTGACCTCGCAAGCCCGGCAAAATATCAAAAACACCAGGAGGCTCATCAAGGATGATGATAGAGCTATTGACAGATTCGGGAGTGAATATGAGCCTTCCTGGGAGTCATCTGACATAGACTCTGTGCTAGAGTATATTCCCGACTAGACGGAGCGGAACAGATTGAGGGATATACCTACAATCTCTCCCATTGCCCAAGTGTCAGTGCGCATATCTTCTAAGTCATCTGAGGGCTCAGCTGCAGGCAGTGACAATGAATATTCCACCTCATCTACAGCTTCACTATCCGGGAAAAGGCCTGTAGAAGAATAAGTAGAAGAAGTTGGAGGGGGTGAGCCCCAAGTGGGAGGAGTAGATAGAACCAGGAACCCAGAGGCATGGTAAGATCGATTTGTAAGTGAGGTGTCCTACCACACATTTAGAGAATGGTGGCCCGAGAGGAAGTTGATACCCGAGCAAAAGTTCATTATAGAGGACCTCTTGCCTCACAATCCCAATATGTTAAGGCAGTTCAGAGAGAGAGCAGGCTGGGACTATTTTATAGGTCATGTGGAGGATGACAATGATCACTTGGTGAAGGAGTTTTACACAAATTTTGCCCACGTCAAAAAGGGCACCACAGTGACCAAAGTGCGGAACTTGAATGTGAAATTCGATGGCAAAACAATAAATGATTACTTGGGCTTCCCCGAGAAGGATGAGACACTGCACTTAGAAAAGATGGTATTAGGTGAGGCTGCTCGACCTTGGTTGGCAGAGTACTTGGAAATCTCAAGTGCACCCCCTAGATTGGTTGACTGCGGGAGTGAGGATTCTAAGGAGGACACTGAACTTCAAAGCTAAAGGGTGGGAAACATTTGTGTGCAGTAGGCTAGACCCCACCAGTCATGACAACTTACTTCTCATTCCTTGGGCTATATTGGTGGCATCGATCATTGCGAGGTACCCGATCAATATCAGGAATATGATATCCCGGGTAATTACACGGTTGGTGAATGAAGGTGATAGATCCTATCCATTCCCCAATTTCTTGACCATGTACTGTAAGGATTTAGATGTGAAGAAGCGGAAATTCGATGTAAAGGTGAAAGCGAGGGCACCGTTCTCCTAGCATAGCACAAATGGTCTCGACAACCCCACGGACCCTAAAGGCAAAGACACTACTTCAACTGGCCAGTCTGAAGAGCCAGTAATAGTAGTGGATCCTACTCAGCCTCCTTCTACCACAGTAGACATGGCCCCAGGACCTTCTAGTTCTACAGCTCCAGTGATTCTCTCATCCACTGCATACCCCTTGACTGCCCACCGCTCGAGCAGACCCTCGCCAACATCAACAATTGGATGCAGACAGCCACTTCTAAGCTGTCTGTACTATCTACTTCAATGGCAGCCCAGTCAACACCTCCTCCGCCACAAGTCCTATAGTCCATGGAAGACACTCTCAAGGAGCTTTTGGACAACTAGAAGAAGATCCTAGAGAACCAAAAATTGATCAGGGACGCTATTGATTCGAATGGAAAAGCATTAAAGGAGCTTGATAGGGAGGCAAAGAAAATGAGAAAGGCTCGTTCTTCCAAAGAGTCAGTGAAGGAGCTAAGGGTGGATGTAGAGAGGTTGAAGGCGGATCACTTGCCTCAAGATTTGCTATTGCATGACTCGGCTCCATTAGCCCATCCCCATCCAGAGCAGGAGTCACAGAGGCCACCCAAGAGGAAGAGGGTGATTCCCCGTACTGACGATGTTGTCATAGAGTTAGAGGACCCGCCGGGAGGTTCCTCTAGCCAGCCCCAAATTCTAGTACAGGCCCAGGACTCAGTCCAGGCCCAGGTCCCAGTGGAGACACAGATCATAGGGAGCCAGTCATAGGCTCCCAAGCAGATAGAGGACCCAGGGACCCAGACTCAGGATCTCATGCAGACGGAGGGCCAATAGGGAGTTTCTTTTTCCTCTCTTTCTTATTTTGTGCTTATTTTGGTTAGTTAGAATTGAGGACAATGCTAGCTTTCATTTGAGGGGTTAGCCCTATTTGGATGATTGTATATATGACAATATTTTTTTTCTTCTTTATGCTTTCTTTTTTACTTTTGGTATGTATATAATTTTATCATTTTATTGCACTTTTTTTACTTTTTACTTTTGGTCTGTATATAAAGTTACGTTCTTATGTATATATTCAATCTCCCTATTGTATATTCGACTAATTACTCTCTTGTATATATTCATTTTATTTTTTGCATTTTCCTTTCATAGCTTCTTATTTTGTTTTCGTAGCTACTTGTTTTGAGTGTTTACGTGTAATAAGCCTTTGGTTTTCTTAATGCCACGATTCTTTCCAATGGTCGAATTTTGTGAACCGGGTGGCTCTTCCCGATGATGGATGGCATGACAACCTTATTAAGGGTTTGAGTCTGTTTTCTTTTTGCTTTTAGTATAAATAGTAGCTAGTTAGTAATGGTGCCTCAGCAAAGCTTCACTTGGGCCTAACACATTTGCCTTTGATCTTATGGTCAAAAATAAATTGTTGTATATAGGATAGTGAAAGTAGTGGCCTTGATACTCTTGTGTTGGCCGATAATTGTCAAGTGATTTTTCGGGACTATTGTGTTGCTCAAATCTTAGCTAAGGTTGTTGTGGGCCCCCGACTCTATCTCTTTCGCAATACTGTAGCTTGTGTGGTGAGAATTTGAATTGCAAGTCCAAGTCCCAAGCCATTAGTCTAGAACTTGCCCTGAATGTTTGTCTAGGTGAAATCCTAAGTGTAGTTTGACTTGATATGTGATAATAGGCTCTTCTTGACCCGAATGATACCTTGAACACTTCCATAGCCTGCCATTGATAATATTCCTAGTTAACCCTTTTGAGCCTTAGATCTTTTGCTTTCAAAAACCACAATACAAGCCTTTACGAGTTCTAAGTTTGGGGGAGAGAGACAAGGAATACAACAAAGTGGTAAAAGGTATCAAATGAAGAAAAGAAAAGGCAATGGAAAAGAAAGAAAACCAAAAAGACAAAAAGAATGATCAATGCAAAAAGAATGAAGGGATTCAATAAAAGTAAAAAGATGAAATGTGTGGAAAGTTGAGAAAGGAGAAAAAGTTTGAAATGAACAAGAAAGAATGACAGTGTGTCTCTCTAACCTATTAGAAAGAAGCAAATGACTTAAAAAATCAAGTGAATGTGTGCCAAAATGAAGCAAATGAAGTGTTAAAGGGAAGATGGAACTTACTTAGACCAAACATTTCCTACCCTAACCAAAAGCCTTCACTATATTTCCACAAAAGCCCTATATGATCTTGAGTTGAATGAAGCTTACATTAGTGGTGACTCACATAAGGGGCAAGCTTAAGGTACTTAGAGCCGGACTTGTGATTCCATTATCCTAGTTCTGAGTGGTACAATCCTAAAGGTAAGGTTTGTTTATGGAGAGTTGAGGATGTGTAAGTTTGGGTTCCATAATGACCAAGGTAGTAGAAAGAGTTTCTTTGATGTGTTGAGTCAACTCTTGATGCTCTTGTGTGGCACTAAATCCATGGTGCTTAAAAGGTCGAATATTGTTAATGATTCATTTGAATTGAGGGCAATTGTTAGTCCCAATTAAGGCTAGATGAGGTCACTTTAGGTTAGTTGAATTTTCTTAGAATTACTCTTAAAGGGAGGGTCTTATTTTGTTTTCTTGAGGACAAGCAAAAGCTTGAGTTTGAGGGCATTGATAATTAGGGATTATGATGCATTTTATACTCCTTCTTACTTTAGTTTTGATTATAAATATGTACAAAATAGTCCCAAAGGCTTACATGTTGTACTTGTTTGCAGGGTTTGGTCAACAAGGTGACAATTTGTCAAAACCAGCTCAAAAAGGAGTGAAACATGCACAATTACCAAGAGTAAGTCCAAGCACAGTGCAACAGGTCCACTGTGGCTGCACTCTATTTAGTGCAGTCCGCAGTGATGAGGTTCAGAGAGGTGCCTATTTCAGAAAATCAAGCATTGCGGCCGCACAACATTTCATGCGGATCACACTAGACTCACCGCGGCCGCACTCGATATTGTACAGGCCGCAAAGAAGGAGTTTAGAGATTTGAAGATTTGGAGCTTAATGCCAATGCGGTCCGCGATCCTATTTTGTGCAGACCGTAACAGAAGCCATCGCGCCCGCGATACATTTTGTGCGGTCTACGGTGGCCAAGTTCAGAGAACAGAGTTTGTAGTCAAGAAGCCTTACTACGGCCGCACTCGATTTTGTGCGGTCCGCACTACCCCCGCAGGGATTTTTTTGTCCAGAAAAGTTAGCCTAGTATAAATTATTTCTTTTCCCATTTTAAGGTCATCAGTTGTATTTTAATGTTGGGTCGCGCTCGTGAACAGTGTTTCTTAACCATTTTGAGTAATTTTAATGTATTTTTATTGTTGAATCTTCAAGTATTAGCTTGTAATTAATTATTATGGGGTTTTCTTCATCTATTTATAAATTTCCTTCTATTATCATAAGTAGTTAGACCCATTAGCTAGGGTTGTGGCTCAACCCTAGTGTGGGTAATTGATGGGCCTTGTGTTTTAAGGCTTGAATGTCTATGGGTATTTGATGTTTTGACTAATTTATGGTTTCAATGTTAAATTAGTAGTTGCGAACACTAATTTGTGCCTATTTGACTTGGGTTCTTCTTGAGAACGAGAACTTAAGTCTAGGAAAATTAGTCCAACAAGGAGTTGGGGCGTATTCAAAAGATTGATAGCCGCCAATTAAAGGGCTAAACCTAGAGATAGCAATACCCGATTTGAACCTAAATTGCTCGCACAAATTATCATACCCAATTGGTCTTGAGAAAGTCAATTAGGAAAAAATCACTCAAACTACCGAGATGTATAAAGTGAGAAGTATCTTGCATTGGTTATATCGTAATCCCCAACTTGAAAACCTAGCCTTAGACTTGAGAACCCATCAAGTATCCACCTAGGAGAAAGTCACTTCCCTAGTGCCTTCTTAATTATTTAGACAACCTTCAAGTATTTCACTCTTAGCTTACTCTTAGTTTAATTTAGCATCTTAATACTATAATATTAGAAGTAATCAAAAGACCAACTATGACTATAAGTGCATTTAATAGCAATTACGCATCTCTAATTTAGATAGAAACTCAATTCCCATTTTTAGCTCCCTATGGAAATCGATCCTAACCTTCTCGGGTAAAATCTGCTTCAACCACTCTTGCTACTTTGTAGTAGTGCAGGGTTAGCCCTGATCAATTTGTATAAGGCTAATCCTTGCCTCCATACTTGCATGAGTCTAATCCTTAACTCCATATTTGCATGAGGGTAATCCCTGCCTCCATACTTGCATGAGTCTAATCCTGGACTCTCTACTTGCATGAGGCTAATCCCTGCCTCCATACTTGTATGAGTCTAATCCTTGACTCCCTACTTGCATGAGGCTAATCCCTACCTCCATACCTTCATGAGTCTAATCCTTGATTCTATATTTGCATGAGGCTAATCCCTACCTCCATACTTGCATGAGTCTAATCTTTGACTCCCTATTTTCATAAGACTAATCCCTGTCTCCATACTTGTGTGAGTCTAATCCTTGACTCCATATTTGCATGAGGCTAATCCCTGCCTCCATACTTGAATGAGTCTAATCCTTGACTCTATGGGGCCAATCCTTGCCTCCCCACTGGCATGAGTCTATTCCCTGACTCCAAATTGCATAAGGCTAATCCCTGCCTCCATACCTACATGAGGCTAATCCTTACCTCTACATTCGCATATGACTCAGCAATGTCCTCTTTTTACAAATATTGCTTTACTTCTAAGCACCCTTTATTCGCTTTCCCATCGGGCTAAGATCTGCCCTCTATTTCACAAGACTAAGCATTGTCTTGATAAGATCACATTATTGCATATCATAGGCTGAAATATCGCCAATCTATCCAAAGGCGTCATAGTCTAAAGGCATCATCCTCATAGCCGGAAGACACCATGACATGACCTGAGGATCTCTCAAACTTGCATATCATTATTCAAAGGCGTCATCATTCGGAGGCACCATTTTCATGGCTCGAGAACACCATTCCATGGCCTGCAAACCCCTCACTAAACAATGCATGGCCCAGGACGTCATGCAAACCCCTCACTAACCATTTTTGCATCATGTTTAAATTTTCGCAAATATGTTTATAGCATCTTTCATCTGCAGGTAACCAGTAAGCAACCGCTATCATAGCAGGAGCAATCTCGCTCCAGTTCCCTCCAATCGTCCCGAGCCTTAATCGCTCATCGTAGCCGTTTCTACATCACGTGTCCGTTCTTTTAATAATCTCATCGGCATACTCTGCGGGTGAATCCAGAACTACACATGGCCTGATTCCTGTAAAACCAGGGATTTGTAGGCAACTCAAAAAATCAGAGTCTGGCCTCCGTCTTTCAAAACATCCCGTCCGATCAAAATTGGCCATCATTTCTTTACCCGAAAACTCTTTCTTCCTTCCCGAGTAAAGAGGGGCAGTTGTTGATACCCAATTTTTCCCTATGTATTTTCAATATGCATAAATACTTTCAAAATAGCATATGGATGCATATACAAGCATGCACAAGGTTTTTTACAATTTTTTCCATAATTTTAGGAATTTAAATTGATTTATTTCCTTCACTTTTATTCATAAAATCCCCAATAATTATTTTCCCAATTATCGTTATGGTGATTTAGTCATTTAATTTCTATATTTATGCCAAAACATGGTTAATATATTTTTATACTTTTTTATAATTGCATTTGGTATTTTTAAGCTAAATTGCATACAATTAAAATATTATCCCATTTATTGTATAATTACATTTTATATGCGTAAAATTGGTCCCTATATTTTTAAAATGAAAAATATATATTTTAAATAATTTTGGTACATAAAATGATTTTCTAGAAATAGTTTATTATTTATGATAAATTAAATAAGGAAAAATTGGCTATTTAAATTATAGCCAGATTTACATTTCAATTACAGCCTAAATTTAACCCAACCCCAGCCCAATTTCCTATTAAAATACCCGAACCAGACCCTATACACACTTACATGACCCAGAATCCATTAGATCATGGCCTCCATATGAACGGCCCATATGATGCCTTTCCTTTTTTTAATTCAAACGACCCATAACACTAGCCTCATTTCCAAACCTCACCGCCTCTGTATTCTCTATCTCTCAACCTAACCCTAGCTCCTATCACCCGCCGACCTCCTTATCCGGTCCTCTCCAGTGACCACCCTTCAACCTATATGCCTCCAATGGCTCCTCCATTGTCATGCTCATCTTCTCTGAGGCCTTCAAAGGCCCTGGGCCACGCCTACTTGTATCTAGAGTTTGCTATTTAGGTTGTTCTTGGTTACTCCGGTGTGATTTCGAGCAAGATCACATTGTATTTGTTACGATCTTTGAGTTTCTAAACATGTTCTTTCATCTCTACTTGGGTTTCTTCTTAAACCCTAATTTTTTGCTTACAACTCTTAGATCTGTACAATTTTTAAACTATTTGGGTCTATTCTTTTGATGTTTTACACTATTCTTGAATCTCATTTACAAGAATCATAGATTTCCAGGTGTTTTCACCTTCTTCTAAAGATAGTGTTTGTCGATGCCCCTTTTTTCTCCCGAAATTAGGTTTATGATATTTGGGCGGACAACTCATTTCCTTTTGGGAATTAGGTTTGCAATTGAAGAGTCGCCACCTAATAATTAAATGTATTAGGACACTAAGAAGAAGTTTGATTTAGAAAACCAAAGATCGGGTAAAGGCTTGAAATTATCTCGAGGGGAAGGCGTTAGTCACCCCTCAAGATCCACTAGTGTGGCTCTCGGCCATGCTATAATTGTGAATTTAAGTGCAAACAAGAATTACAAATACAGGGTAGTCTTCGCATAAACGGTTGCAAGCAATAAAAGAAGTTAAAAGGGTTGAAGTTAAGGAAGAAGATAGTTTTGAAATTCTGAAAATAAACAGGTAAAGGGGAAGGGGTTTGCACATAAAAATTTCTGCGAGCAATTAAGTTAAAGAGACAGAAATTTTGGGAAGAAAGTATTTTTTTAAAGTTCTGAAAATAAACAAGTAAAATTGATGCAAGTAGTAGGAGTAAAAGAGGTTTTAAAAAAAGGTTAAAAATTGAGTAGTTTTTCAAAATTCTGAAAAATAAACAAGTAAAGGGAAAGGGTCCTAGATTTATAAATAATATAGAACACCGCACACAACACCCGGTAACCATTTATACACGTGGTATTATCGCGTGGTCATCATATCCATGTCTACTCTTTCCCACCTCGTTAAGGTATTAAACGCGGAATGGTGTCGTTACTCATTGCATGCTAGTACCCACCCCCAATCCTATCAGTTCCGGAGGCATTTGGGACTACTAGTCCTAAAGGAAAGCGATATTTGGGCTTTTATGGTTTCAAAAGGATAAAATTCTAAGGCGTCAAGCAAGATATGGGAAAACACATAACAATTAAAAGGCTCAAACAAGCCTCCTCACTTAAGAACAAATTGTTTAGCATGTCTTGAATGTACTGGTTATGGTCTGAATTAAACTTAGACGGAGGAGGCAAACTGATTTATTACATATTTCATATGAGAAATCGGAATCAGACATGCCTGCTGGTTGGAATTAACGAAGCCTGATTAATTAGCTAATTCACCTTGTAGCTTGCCTAAGTGAAACCTATAGGCATGATATCTAATAGTGCAGAAGTATACTGGTTTTAAAGAAGAAGACTGGCTGATTACAAAAAAACATAAGCTCTGCAGACTTGAGTAACGTCACTACTGATTTTAGACTTGTAAGCGAGATAGACAGTTCAGATTCAGATTAGTTTGTTACTCATATAGGAATGCTTTCTAAGTATTATTGATTTTAAAACATTTATAGGAGTGCAGAAATCCTATAGGCATGGTGTCTAAAATACTGATTATTATTTAAACCTACATATCGTTTGCCTAGCGATGGATGCATATGCAAAATTCAGGAAAAAAACCAATAGACATGCTCTCTATATGATAGGCAGAATGAAGAATCCTATAGGCATGTTCTATATATGAGATGCAGAAATACAGAAGTTATTGGCATGATATATATGTGTGAAATACAGAACTTATAGGCAGGATTTCTAAGATGTAGAAGTGCAGAAATTTATAGACATGGATTTCTAAAAAAAATGCAGAAGTGCAGAACCTAAAGACAGGATGTCTATATGAAATGCAGAACCTTATGTCTGGTTTCTATATGCAAAAATGCAAAAAATGAAGAACTTGACATGATTTGCAGAAGTAAATACCTATGAACATGATATCTACCCTTATGCATACATGAGTGACCCTCCCTTTTTCACTATAAACCCCATAAATTATTACAAATTATTACAACCCGGAATCAATAAAGGAAAGGAAAAATAAAATTACATCAGAAAGCTAAAAATCCCAACCAAGGAGAGCCTGATTCAGACATTTGTCTGAAGTATGAAGTAAACTAACTCCAAATGATCAAATTCCAAAGCCTTTCTCTTATTTGGGATGTGTCAGAGTTCCCTAAGAGTCTCAAATGGACTCCGGGTAGTGCTTACACCCAAATATATTGCAGAATTGAATTATAGTGCAGTCTGGAAAGGTCAGCCCTCAAATGTCCAAGTTTAGAGGGAGCTCAAGGTCCCAAAGCAAGGCTCATAGGAGGGGGGCAGAACTTAGAATCTAAGAGAGAGTGAAAGTGCATAGAGGGGATTTTAGGGAAAGCCAAGACAGGATGGTGGTCATATTCAGCAATGAGGAGTGCTGGCACACCCCAACTAGCTTGTTAGCCACATTGTTTGGGAGTTAGGATCCCTTAAAGGATCAAGTCCAGACATGAGAAACAATTTGGATGTTGTCATGTTCTGAACTTAAACTCACATAGAGAGGAATAGGGGTACAGGGATTCACAGTAGGAACATGTTCAAAGAAATTAACATTGTTGATTAACATTAAACATAGGCTATAAAATAGTCAGGGGTGTAGGAATTCACAGTAAACACATATACAAATGAATTGACTTGCTAATTAACATTAAGCATAGGTAGTCAACATACAGGGATGTAGAAAAAGTAAACACATTAGGATGAGGCTAAAAACTAAATTAGAACATACCAGTTCAGGGAAACAAGAAGAGAAAAGCAGTAGTAAAGCCAAATTACCAGCAAACAGCCAGAAGATCTCAGAAAAGAGTGGAGTGTTGAATTGAGAGTGTAAGAGTATTGAAATTGGAAGTGTTCATTAAGTGATTTGTGTAAAAAGTATTGAACTCCCTGTCCTTTTAAAGTGCAGAAGGGTTTCCAACTCGAGTAAGATGCAAAGACGAGGAGGCAAGTAATCGAAACAGGCTCAGAGGTCTCTTCTAGAGACTCATGAGAAAACAAACAGATACAATAGTAAATTTGAAGCAAATAGAGTGAAGAAGTTGATTTAAAGCATAGTGAGAGTAGAATAAACAAGTCCAGAAGAGAAAAAGAGGCCGTATAACACTTAGGAAAATAGTAGAGGGAACATGTGTAGAAAGAACTCAAACAAAGTTCAGTGGAAGCAAACAAAAACGTAAGAACTCAGTAGGAAATACATACAGTAGAAGAACACAAAATACTGGAACACTATAGCAAAATAACATATAGGAAAACACAGCAAGATGAACATGTGAGCATGGCGTAGAAACACAGTAGAACACAAAGCACAGAAGAATCATGTATAGTAGAAAGAAAGCAGAAGAATAACACATGTGTGGTAGAAAAGAAATCATATGAACATAGTATAGGCAAATACATATAAAGAAAAGAAAAGGAAGAATCAGAAAGACATTTTGAAAATTTTTAGAAACCCTAAATCAAAGAGAAATAATTTTGAAAGAAAAATAGGGAAAACGTTTAAGAACGCAAATAGAGCACTAACATATGCCAAATCTTAAAAATAATGAGAGGGAACCTCGAGTAGCTGGGGTTTCAGAGAAATCCTAGAATGAGAAAGGCTTGGAAAAGTTCGATCCTGAGTCAGATGAGTTAGAAATAGGCTCGAAATGCTTTGAATGTGCCGTAGCAAAGCCGGAGAGGCCTCAAAACCCTGGATCCAAGAAGATCTGAAAAGACACCATCGAGGTCAGACCTTGAGACTTTGAGTACCAAGAGTTTAAGAGTGAAGGGAGGTGAGTACATGCCATCCATGGCCTGAGAAGCCATAGATTCCGGTGAGGTTATGGTCGGAGAGGATGAGAAAGGATAGGGTTTCGTGGAACCTTCGAGAGAGTTTGAGAGAGGAGATTATTCAAAGGCAACTGACCAAATGAAATGAGGGGATTTTGTTAGGGTAGGGGAATTAAAAATGTAAGGAGTAATCGTTCTCGTTGATCAAAATGATCAACGACCTAGATTAAAAGAAAGGACCGGGTGGATCGGGGAAACGGGTTAAGGGGTTGGGTTAAAATTGAAATTGGACCGGTCCAATTGGGGGTTAATATTGGGTCAATTGGAGGGTCAATTTTGGCTATAATTGAAACAAATTGGGCTATATCTTAAATAGCCAGTCTTTCCCTTTTTTGTTATTTTACAAAAATAATAAAAATGATTTTGAAAACAAATTAAAAGTATTGGATCAGTCAATAATACATAAATATTAATTGAAAAATATCATAACCAATTTTATAATTATAAAACACTATTAAATCTTAAAGTAGGCTAAAATTATAATTATATACAATTTAGATTTTAAAAAATAAAATAAATTTGTAAAAATATATAAAAATTAACTTAACTATATTTTGGTATAAATATGGGAATAAAATAAATTATTCACCAAAATTGATGATTTTGGGAATGATTATTGATTTTTTACTTCTAAAATGGACACTAAATTGATATTAAAAATCTTTAAGAAATTGAAAAAAGTATTAAAACACTTGGGCATGCTTATATATGCATATATAATATTTTGAAAGTATTTTGTATGTATGAAAAATGCATAGGGAAAATTGGGTATCAACAGGGTTTTTCGGAACTTCTTCTACACTTTGTTTAAATCGATTCTTTATGTTTTAACCTCTATTCTTTGCATATCTCGACTGATTCTATGTTTTTACTGCTTTTTCAACTCGCTTATGTTAGAATCTCTAATATTTCTAGATTTTCTTTCTTTGATTCTGTGTGTTAGCATGACTACTCAATTCTTGTTAAGTTTCTCTGTTTACCTTGCTTCGAATATGTTCTTACTGAGTTCTTAGCCTAACTTATACCACCTCTGTGTGATTATGTTCATCTTGATTATTCAAGACTTGCCTCTTTCTATCGATATTGTTGACCCTGCCTGTTTGCTACGTCTGGTTGCTCTTACTCTATTTATATGTGAGTATTGAATAATAACTTCCTCCTGATTGATTATGGATTCCTTATTTTATGGTTTGATTGAAAGATCTTCTTTTTAAGCCCTAAATTTCTATCTCTTCTGTTTAAATTAACTGATTCTCCTACCTTATTTGTTGTGGTACTTTATTCTCACTGAACTATTTCCTTAATGGGAGTTTTCTGAACTTAGCCCTAATTTTCTACCCTATACTTACTGAATCTGAATATTTCTTTATTAGTCGTACACTGATTTCCTTCCTTATTTATCACTTGTTCTTACCGTTTGAGTTAATTCGCTTAAATTAAGGGGAGTACTCACCTTGATTTCTTGATTGATTGATTTTGGGTTCCTTAATTACTAATGGACTTTGATTTTTACCTTATTTGCTACCTGCTTTCAAACTATAAATACCTTAGTCTTTCATTAACAAAACACGAACACTCTTGGTTCAATAACTATCTCTCACACTTAAAACTTTCTGCTCTCTTTTGTGCTACTTGCTACTGCTCTCTAAGTTAGCCGGCTACAAGCCAAGGCTAACCAGTGTGTTCTCCTGTTCTTTCACTCTGCTCATTGTCCTCTTTACGGGTATGTTCTAGTTTCGATTCAAAGTTCCAACGACAATATGATTATCTTATTGTTTTAGTTCATCCTATTTCTAGTTTGTTTCTATTTGTGATTTTGTTGTGAAACTTGTAGTTGTTGTTTCATTATTAGCATGTTATATACTTCCCTTCCTTATGATCAGCATATTACCCGTCTGTGTTATTTTCTGAATATGTCTGCACCAATTATTTCTACATTTTATCTGTTTACCACCATGTATCCCCAAATCCCTATCACCCCTGTATGCAAGTTTGTTCTTTATGTTCTGTGACTATGCCTGGTCAGCTATTTCCGAGAATGTCTACACCAATTCCTAGACCTTTGCTTGATTATGTGTTTACAATCAAGTGTTCTATGTATCCCCAAACCCCTTGACCCTTGTTGGTGACTACTGAACTTGCTTTAGTTCTGTGACTACTAGCTGTGTATGAACCTGTCCTAAGGTGTGTGTTTGGACTTCTATTCATTTCTTCAATCTCCTTTCAAACAGTCTATATTGTTTTACTAAATCACTTTCAAACTAACTTCCTTTTTAATACAGTTTTTCATTAAAACCTTTCCACTTGTGTCAAACACTTTCACTATACTCCTAAGTCAATAAGTTCGACCCCTTCCAGTATGTGTACTACCTTGGGATCCCCTGGAGAACCCTCTAAACTCTAGCATACTGAGGTTGGCCCTTCCATACTGCACTTATTCAATTTTGGTTACCAAATCTTGGTGTAAGCACTACCCGGGATCCTTGAGATCCTTAGGGAACTTTGATGCACCTAGACTATGTCATTTTCGATGGAATTGAGGCATTTGAGGCCATTGGAGGCTTTGGAAATCTAGGCCTAATTGAAGGCTCCCTATAGAATAGCTTCTTATTTTCTTATTTTCTTATATAATTCATCTACATTGTTTATAATAACTTGTAAATGAATATTGGGGTATTTAGTGAAAGGGATGGGTAGATACATCTTTATGGGGGTAATATGGGTAGAAATCATGCTCATAGGACTTTACGTTTAAATATGATTGCTTCACCAAGTAGAAATAATGCTCACAAGACTTTGCGTTTAAATCTTATTGCTTCACCAAGTAGAAATCATGCTCTTAGGACTTTACGTCTAAATCTGATTGCTTCACCAAGTAGAAATCATGCTCATAGGACTTTACGTTTAAATCTGATTACTTCACCAAGTAGAAATCATGCTCATAGGACTTTATATAAATCTGATTGCTTTACCAAGTAAAAATATTAATCATAGGACTTTATGTTTAAATCTTATTGCTTTACCAGGTAGAAATCATGCTTATAGGCTTAAAGTAATTCCATAATAGAAATCATGTCTGCAAGTCTTAAAATCAACTTAACAAATAGATGCCATGCCTATAGGATGTAAATTAACCCAAATTATGTTATAACAAGTGTTATGTGTTTCCATGCCTGCAAGTCTTCAAAATTAGTATTAAACTTAGACATCATGCCTATAGGGAACCATAGTCGAAATTATGCCTGTCAATCTAAACTAGTCTAAATAATTTAACTTAGTTCACTTCTGAATTGGTTTAATTAAGTAGTTTTCCTAAAACAAGTTCTTTAAAACTACCTCAATCTATCATTAGACAGCATGCCTATAGGTATTAAAAAGTCTATTTCAAAACCTGCTTTGTTTCACTATACAAATGTAGTCATCAGTACTCCTCGTATAGGCAAGCCTTTAGGGCGTTTTTCAAAACTATAACTCTGAAACTATTTCTATTGCTTAATGTTTTTCTGATCCTAACAGGCTTTAAAAAATTAATAAGCAACTTCTAGGGTTATTACTCTTGAGTTTATAAAACGTAAAATGCTTGTCTTCTGCATATTCACCTAGACATCCTACCTTAAGATACTGTCTAATAAAAGCCCTTAACTGTGCTTGAGTCGTGCTATTTATGGGCCTTGTTTAAGGAGGAAACTTTGAGCCTCTAATTGCTCCCTTTTTATGTGTTGAAAGTTCTAAGTATTTTACCTGTCGCCTTAGAATTTTCACCTTTAAAACCTTAGGGGTCCGTCAAGAACCACCTATAGGTAGAGGTCCTAGCTCCTTCCAGGAACATTAAGAAAGGACGGGTAGCAGCATGCAATAGATATCGCTGACCAAACACTCGCTTTGCATGACCACTAAGGGGATGGGAAGGGTAGATATAGGATATGATGACTACGTACTAATGTCACGTATAGCTCCTTGTCAAGGAGTGTTTACCGGACATTGCGCGGGGTGATCCTATAGGCTAGCCAACCTATGACCCCTCATTTACCAAAATTCCTTTTACTATTTACATCTTTGTTTTGCAACTTGTCTAAAATCTTTATCTTATTAATTGAGTTATCCAACGTGCTTTACTGGTAACCTATTTGATTCAACTGTTTATTTGTAATGGACTAATTTGTGAATATAAGTTCGGCCGGGACCCACAGTTGTGGACTAGGGGGGTGCCTAACACCTCCCTCTCAAGATTATTTTGAGCTCTTTTTCCTAATATCTGGTAATGCAAACCAATCCAAGTGATTATCATTGTAGGTGCCCTAACGCACCATAACTCGTTAGGTGGAGACTCTTCAAAATACCCAATTCCCAAAATGAAATGAGTTATCACACCCCATGGAACGTCGGAACCCATACTTCTCCCCGCGAATGGAGAAAAAAGGGGGCGCGACACTTGGCACGATAGCCACACTCTATATCCCCAATTCACTTATGGTTTTTTCAAGAATCTTTACAGATTATCAATAACAAGACATTTTCAATCAAGACTTTAGGTACACATATGAGTAATTATCAGTCTTAAGCATATCAAGTTTTCTCACACAATTTGGCATACTTAGTCTTTATTTGAAATCCGACTCAAAGCCATAACATTTTAATACACAACCCATACTTTGTACATGTATCTTTAATCATAAGGATCATTTCATAATAGTCAAGTTTACAGGTAATGACCCGGAATATAGGAATTAGAAATTTTGAGCCAACCATACTTGAACTTATGGAATCATTTATGGAATTCAATTCTAAGAGAGAAAGTTTAGCCAACATACCTTGCTTGAGCTTTTTCTTAAATTACTACAACGTTCCTGAAATCCTAACAATCCCAATCTATTTCGAGATATAACAAATTTGAATACAAATTAGGCAGATATTCATAATCTTAGCTCATTTGAGTATTCTATAAAACACTAGGTGTGCATTAAGTCTTTAAGGTCCTTTTATAGAAGATTTCATCAACCTACAACCCATCCTTCACCGTTTTTAGCTCAACAATATTCCTACACCCATTAACAACACATGTAAGAAAGATATCAACTCTAATACCCATGAACTTTCTTGATAATTGACCATCTTTTAGCTAAAATTCAAAATTAAGGGTTAGGGTGTAGAATCTTATCTCAAGGATGAAGATCTAGTGTGTTTTTCCTTGTTAATCTTCAATGATTTGTGTAAGAATTGAAGAATGATTTGGTGAAGATCATTTTCTCACTCTAGGACTCCTTCTCTCGCTCTAAAGCATTAGGTTTTTGCTAAAAAAAAATGACCCATTGTGTGTATTTAATGAAGTTGAGGGTTATAGTGATAAAAGAATGAATGTGAGCACGTGATTTTTGCCCTAAGCAAATTATTCCCAAAATTCAAACAAATTAATTTCTTTATTATTTTACAATTTTTGTGAATTTTTGTGTTATTTTCTGTTAATTGTTTGCATTTTATTTGAGCATTTTAATTCATATGAAAAATACAAAAATACATTTGGCATCTGTTTGGGATTTAATTTCA
>MU734395.1:5746-31411 GCA_026770625.1 Nicotiana glauca | reverse complement strand
CCTCCCCGTTCCATATCCACCATTGATTTCCTCCAAATCTCAACCAAACTCCCCGAATGAAGCAAACCCTAGCGCCGCCGCCACCACCGTGCACGGCGGCGCTCGTGTCCAAATCCCACCAAATTAACACCCTAGGGTCTCTGTCCCTCCCTCATCTTGATGCTATCGTCCTTATCCCTCGAATGTCATGCAAATCCCTCGAGTTTTGAATCTAAAAAGCTTAATTTGAGACTTGGGCATGCAAGGCTTCTGTTCCGCTTTTCCTTGGAGGTTTTGATATGGTTTCGTTTCTTAATAACGTTACTCGCTAAGAACAAAGGATTAATGTTATTTGGAGACGGAATCAGAAGGTCGAGTTTGGATTCGAGCTCGTAGGATGGCCAGGTTTTCTTCCAAGTTGGGTCGGGTTATAATGATAAAATAATGGATACTCCGAAGTTTCGGACCGGGCTACAAACTTGGCCTCGCCAGGCTAAAGCCTAGTCTTAGTGTGCTACAGGCCTGGCCTCGCCAGGCTAAAGCTTGGTCTTAGCATGCTACAGGCCTGGCCTTGGCAGGTCAAAAATTTTTAACTCCTCAATGCACTGTTCAACCCAAAAACTCCGAAAATACAATATATTCGCCTACCTTGGCACCACAGAACCTTAAATTACTTAGTGAAATTTTTCGGGGCCTTACATTCTCCCCCACTAAGGATCATTCATCCTCGAATGAGAAGTAGAATACGCCCCCAAACACTTAACATAATATATCTCTTTTCTCACATACCTCAAGTCCCTAAATTTTGACTAACTCCCAAATTTTTCAGAATTTTCGGCAGAGTCTCTTTTGTAACTAGACCTATCCACCTGGCAGAGAATTACCAAAACCATCATAACAACACATCTATAACTAGACAAAGCACCACAATGTATATATCAATAACACTAATCTTAGCATTACAAGCATTACATTATCATAATGATATATGGACATTTGACATGAACTGCACATTTTTTAAATCATAATGCCTATTTTACCTTTATTAGCAATTCACATAGTATCTTTATGGAGAAAATATTGAGAATAACTTGCTCACTTTCTTTAACTCTAGATATCTATGTCGGACACCCAAATTAAACCCTTGGCGACCTTCAACCATTATTCTATGATGGGCTAGAATGAATATGACCATAGAGTTCCTACCCAATATGCTTGATCATGGATTGATGCTTCCTTTTTTATATGCTTGAACCTACACCCTCGATAGATTTACTACAAATAGGAAAAACGAGGTTCGAGATTGGACCAGAATTATTTAAGAACTCGTCAAGGTGTTGAGTAAAGTATTTCATGAGGTTATATATCCTAAGAGACATGAAGCTTATTAATGATAACACTGACAAGATTAACCATTATAATGACATCATTGATTTGATGACTGAGGCATAAAGTTAACTAGTATATTAGAAATAGAAATCATTAAGCAGGAATATTCAAGTACGTGACCCCAGTTGCCTCTTAGAGGGTAGGGAGGATCAGTTTAACTTGAAGTGAGGATATTTTGGCAGAATGTGATAGAGGATTAAAAAATACATGAAGTTGAATTACACTCCTAACATTAACTGGCATGAGGAATCTATGCCACAAGCCCATGGGGATGAAAAAGAAGTTGAACACGTGTGAGATTATTATCATTCTGACAGCTTAACTCTTTCTGATAGTTGATCCTATATAAGAGAACTAGAGATATGACAACTTGTCTTCCAAATCAATATGCTTATGATATGTGCCAAAATTGAAAAATAATCTAATTTCAACCTTTCATGAGCGAAACCACATAGCTAGGATATCTTAATATTGGTATGAAATCATGTATTAGTTAGAGAGAATGAACATTTTGCTATGTGCTACACATGTTTTTGCCATAATAATTCTAAAGTTGTAATACCAGAACACTTCACGGGAAACTACAGTACTAGGAACAAAGTGAGCTACTTACTATGAGACACTTTAGGTGGGCATGAAATCCATACTGAGATGGGCATACAACAAGATCTTCCAGTGATGAATTTGTGATAAATCCCAAATTTCTCAGAAACTTTATGCGGACAAGTGATCCCTTTTCGATTGACATGTACACATATTATAGGAGTTGAGATATGCTCTCATGTTACTAGACAGTGATAAGGTTTCATGATGATACTCGCAAGAGAGTAGGGTGACTGTTCAAACCATAGAAGCCATATACATCAGAGAGAAAAAGAGTGGCTTGAGAAGGATCGCAACACTGGGATGCTTCACATTGAACTTGACACCACATAGGTAAACTTTATGACGGTGCATGCACAAGTGGGCAGATGTTATTATTTCGAATCAAAAGGTTTTGTAAGATATCCATTAGATATAGTCCCTTGTTAACAATTTAAGAAAGCAAGTGTAACGACCCAACCGGATGTTTTGAGCTTTTACACTTTGATCGACAGTTCTCGGTCATGACTTGCCCCGTGTTATGCAGTATGACTAATGTAGATCATTGGTTTTAGTTTCAGGAAAAATTGGGATGCATTTGAAAGAACAGTTTCAGTAGAAAGTCTTGAATTTGAAAGGTTTGACCATGAGTTGACTTATTTGTATATGAGCTCAGATCGGAGTTTTTATGATGTGGTTAGCTTCGTTGGATGGTTTGTGACTTAGGAGTGTGATCGGAAGTGATTTTGGAGGTCCGGTGTTGAATTAGGCTTGAATTGGCGAAGTTAGTATTTTGGCGAATTTCGGTTGATAGGTGAGATTTTGATCCGAGGTTCAGAATGGAATTACGAGAGCTGCAGTAGTTTCGTTAGGTGATTTGGGATGTGTGTGCAAAATTTCAGGTTATTCGAAGGTGTTTTGGTTGCATTTTTATCGAACGCGTGTTTCAGAAGTTTTAGAAGAACTTAGGCTTGAATCCGATGTAATTTGATAATTTTGGTGTTGTTTGAGGTGTTTTAATGATTGGAAAAAGTTTGAATGAGGTTATAGGATGTGTTGGTGCTTTTGGTTGAGGTCCCGGGCGCCTCGGGTGAGTTTCGGGTGGTCGACCGGACCATTTCCTAACTTAAAAAGCTGCACATTTCTCATTTCAGGTGTTGCAGAGAATTTACTCTTCGCGTTAGCGTAAAGAATCACGCGTTCGCGAAGAAGGAATTGGGGGGCAGGTGATTTGATCTACGCGTTCGCGTTCGAAGGTCCGCGTTTGCAGAAGGTCGGAGGGTTGTGCTTCGCGTTCGCGTATAAGGAATAGAGGGCCAGTGATGATTGACCTTCGCGTTCGCATAGGGCTAATTTTTGGAAATTAAATATTGTGCTTCCCGTTCGCGAGGCATTAGTCACGAACGCGATGAAGGCTTTCAGGTCTGGGTAGAAGGGGTTTAATAATATTTCATCCGCGAGCTAAGCTTTATTTTCACCATTTTTGAGCATCCTTGAGAGCTTTTGGATGGGAATTGAAGAGGGTTTCGACTGGGATCGATTGGAGGTAAGTCCTATGATCTAAAACCACGATTTTATTGTGAAATTGACCTTGAAATCCATGGAAACTTAGCAAAAAGGGGAAGAACTAGGGCTTGAGTTTTAATTTTTTAAATTGGTATTTGACGGGTCATTTGGACTCCGATTTTGGTGTTCTTTATATGTATAGATTCGAGAGAGATAAGGAACCCATTGGTGTAAGAATTTCTGAGTTTCGAGAAGTGGACCCGGGGCTCAGGTTTTGGTAATTTCGGGATTAGTGCCCGTTATTGATCGTTTTTGCTTGGGCTTTGTTCCCTTAGCATATTGTGATGTATTCACTCTGATTTTGGTTAGATTCGATGCGCGTGGAGGATGATGTGAGGAGCAAAGGCATCGCGAGCTAGAGATTTCGCCGGTTCGAGGTGAGTAATGATTGTAAATGATATCCTGAGGGTTTGAAACCCCGGATTCGCACACCGTAGTGCTATATTGAGGTGACTTGCACGCCGGATAGCGAGCGTGGGGTAGAGCACCATTGGGGATTGTGACTTGGTCCGT
This sequence comes from Nicotiana glauca, assembly GCA_026770625.1. Classification (NCBI taxonomy): domain Eukaryota; kingdom Viridiplantae; phylum Streptophyta; class Magnoliopsida; order Solanales; family Solanaceae; genus Nicotiana; species Nicotiana glauca. Next base: position 27,382 of record MU734395.1, on the reverse strand, counting down.
CCCGATTGATGATTTTACCACATATTTGACTGAAACTTATTTATTATTATCATGATTTGGGTTGATTGCCATATTTGGGCTTCGTGCCAATTATTTGAACCTTCAGGGATTTTATCACTATTTCCTTACTATTTGACGTATTATTTTAACTCAGTCCTATTGATATCTACTGTTTTACAAACTCAGCCAAATTTTACTCAGATTTGAACTTAAATGATATTTCTAAATGATATTTTGGGCTGAGAACTACTGTTTTACAAATGCCCGAGGGGCTTGTGATGATTTTCGGACTGAGTGAGGCTGAGGGCCATATATGAGGATATGCTGAGTGATATGAGGTCGAGGTCCTGAGATACTTTATATGCCACGAGGTGGCTTGAGTGACATGACGAGGCTTTCAGGCCTTGTGAGTGACGTGAGGAGGCTTTCAGGCCTTGTGAGTAATGTGAGGAGACTTTCAGGCCTTATGAGTGATGTGAGAAGGCTTTTAGGCCTTATTTTATATGCCAAGAGGTGGCTTGATATTGCGCTTGGGCCGTAAGGGGCCCCTCTCGGAGTCTGCATACCCCCAGTGAGCGCCGTCGACGATATATGGATCGGGTTGCACGCCGCAGCGAGCTGTGGATTGAGCTGCACGCCGCAGCAGTCACTATATGATACTGTTCTGAGAGTGATCTGAGAGAGAGAGCTCGAGGACCTGAGAGTGTTCTGAGAGTAAGCCCGAGAGGCTGGTACTGTTTTGAGATATTGCCCGAGGGGCGAACTTTTATGTGCTCATCTTGTATATTTACTTGCCTTTTTACCTGTAATACTATGGTATTTGTGCCCGAGGGGCGAATTTTCTGTGCTTATCGGCACTCACTATTTTGAAATCATTTCGTAACTGTTGGAAAGATCATTTTCAAAGGAGATCTAAACTGAGCCAAGAGATTTCCAAAAATTTCACAGCTTCACTATTTTCTCGAAGGATTGTACCCTACTTCTATACAACATGATGGTTGCTTTATGTGATTTCTTAATGCTCAGTTGTTATTTACCTTTATTACTCATAGAGTTGGAGTACTCACTTTACTCCCTGCACCTTGTGTGCATATGCAGGTATCTATTCACCCGGTAGCGGGTTTGGGTCGATCAGAGGCAGAGTTATATGAGTTAAGGAGGTGACTGTTAGTGCTCACAGCACCATGTTTCTCTCTTTTGTTCATTATTCCGGTTTTGTACATCTTTGACCTCGTAGTGGATTTACATTCCGATTAGGGCTGTGTTTGGTTTACTTTCAGCTAATTAATACTATTAAGTCATATTTAAACTATTTATTTATGTTAACTATTTTTGAAAAGACGAGTTGGATTAGTTGGCTGGCCTCGTCTACATGAGAGGCTCCATCACGACCAGTGCAGGGTTTGGATCGTGACAAGTTAGTATCAGAGCCTAGGTTACTAGGTCTCACGAGTCATGAGCAGGTTTTGTAGAGTCTCGCGGATCGGTACGGAGACGTCTATATTTATCCTCGAGAGGCTGCAGAACCTTTAGGAAAACTTCACATTCTTGAATTCTTATCGTGCATCTTTGATTCAGCTTGAAATTCCTTCCACGCGTTTGTATGCGCGCATGAGCTCTCAGTATTAGATGTGCCTAGATGGCTTGTGATTCCCCGATCAATGGGCGAGATGTGATCTCTGTGAGTTTGATGTTGGGCCAGTCTGGAGGACTTGAGGCCGGATCCTTGCCTATGGCCTGAGCACTAAGGTGCTGATTGTGCGAGTAAGTGTTTTGAACTTATATGTTCGGCAGTGTCCCTATTAGTGGAAGTGACGGTTAAATGCCCATGTGATGAGTATGTTAGTATTGCGGGATACATCTATGTAACTTGGAAGTGACGAGGAAGGCCTGTGGGATGATAAATGAACTATTAAGTGTATGATTCCATTGTGATTAGATGTGTAGCTCCGAGTTATGGGCGCGTGAATAATCCTTTCGTGTCTCCTAGTTGGGGGTGAAGTAAATTTCATGCTGCGGTATGAGTTCAGACTCAGGAAGACTAAGTAATTGTGTAATGTGTATGACGGTAGGAGGTGTACGAAAATGTTATATTGAGGCAAAGCAGGTGGGTTATCCCCTGCGGAGTGTTCTGAAGTGGTATGATCCTTATGTGTATGTTAGAAGATCTCATGCGTAATGGAAGGGTACGTGTTAAAATTCGAAATTTTGAATTTCTTAAGAGAGTGGGCTTGACAATTGTAGGGATGAATGCGAGATTTTGCAGAAGATTACAGTACTGGATAACCTGTGTTTTCACAACTTATAAGTGATTTGAGTTAAATCTCACTTTGGTATTGTGGCATCAATAGAGTAAAAGTGTTATGAGATATTGAGTGTATCTTGATCTATGGCTTCGAGCCAAGTGGGGGAGTCTATTGTGAGCAGTCGACTGCACGGCTAGGTGCTATGTTGGATCCAGTTTGGGGCGTGCAAATAAGTTATCTATGGCTAGAGTAAAGGAAAATTTTGACAAAGGTTATACTATGCTTCATAGGGTATGAGAATTGCGAAATGTCTAGAGTGTTGTTAGTGAAGAATGCTCAGCGCATAGAGCAGGAGTGCCAATGAGGCACGGGTGGTTCTGTTCGTTAGGTCAGGTAATTTATAGTTTGAATAAGAGTGAATGACTTTCGAGAATTGTTCTAATGTGTTCAAGATTCTGCAGGAAACAATCGGGTATCTCAAGGTTGTGTATGTGGTTAGAGACTGTGTTTCATTGGAAAAAGGTCAATACTTTTGGTATTTTTATGTTAATTATAGGATCCTATGTATCAGTATCTGGAAGGTAAAGGTAATGAATTTTGATTCGCAGGAAGTTCTTCAGAGTAAAGTATCCTGGAATGTGGTGTTTCTGGGGATATTTGAGAGAGTATTCAGCGGCTTATGGGTCTTAGATAGTGTGGTCTTGTGCTTGGGTCTCGGGCATGAGCCTGGGTTGAGAGATTGTGGTACTACAGCAAGAGGGAGCATCAAGTTGAAAATGAATCAGAAAGGAATTTAGATAGATGAAGTATCTTGATAGTAGACCGGATCGGTATGGTAAGGATAAGATTAAATCCTTGTGTGTGTTCAAGGTAATAAGTTCGTACAAGCATTTCGCAGCAATGCTCTTGGGTTTTGGACGGCTTGCTTAGCTTGGTCTAGATAGAAGAATTCAGTCCTGGCGGTTTAGTTTGTGCAAAGGGAATTCAGAGAGTTCTTGATGGTTTTTACTGCAGTTTGGAGATGTATATCTTCTATGGGCATGCAAAGCATGGGATGTGTAGTGACTTTTCTTCTAGATGGGACCAATGGAAAGTTCTTGACTAGTTGAGTATGTAGATTTCTGTGGCTCAGAAGGGAGATAAAGTTCTCATGTTATACTAGGATGGTATGGTATATGCGATATGTAGTGGAGGATCGAGATTTGCGTGTGTAGAGTTACAGTTCAGTTCTTAAAGAAAGTTCATAAAACTCTTAGGCAGCGAGTAGCCTCAGATGGTTAAGGGAATGATATTTCTAATTAGAAGTGATTTGACAATAGTATATGTTCGGAAAAAGGATAACATGATTAAGTGGATGGCACTTCAGTAGTATTGCAGAACTTACAGGCTCGATCGACTGCTGATATTCAAGATGCTTGAATGGCACATGGGAATTTTAGAATATTTTTCGTGGAATGACTGGGTACCTGAGGTGTGATATGTATTCGGATGGCGGAATTTAGGGCCAGGTATGGTGATATGTGTGCTACATGGAATTGGAGACCGGAATTTCTTATGTTCAGGCTATGTTGTGATCCTAGATCGTGTGTATTAGCACTATTTAGTGACTGCCGAGATTTAGAGGTCCGAGGGAATCTTTTTTTGCTTGGTATGTTAGATTGCGGATATGATATTAGGGTGTGGACTGGTTATTTCTGTGTTGTGTTATTCTGGACTATTGTGGTAAGATGGCGTTGTTGGCTATGTCGGGATATACCACGGATTGAGTGGCGATGTTCGATGGATTATGTCCTATTAGGGTTTTTATATTTTGAAGACCCAGCGGGCGGCTGGGAAGGGTTATTTGGGCTTTTATAATGAGTGTTCTATCTTGAGTCGACTTGGTTGACTCCGAATGGCATTATTGAGGGAGGTATTGATCCAACCGTTGTTGAGCTTATCAGTGATCGGAGGAGATCTATGAGTTACCTTTTTGTGTTGCGAGATGTTATGATTTGTTGGTTATAGGCACATATGGTGCGGTTCCATTGGGGTTACATAGTGGGAGTCGAGCCAGAAAAGTACTTGGGAGTTGCTCGGTGATTGACGTACCGGTTATGTTCTACCAGGTTTGCGTGGCATATGTTAATTTGTTTCACTGTGGGTGTAATGATTTGCTTGGGTTTCATACATCAAATTGTGTGTGGCTGTCGATTTTAAGCATAGCGACTTGAGGTGCTTCATGTGTAACAGTGTTTGGATGGGATCACGCACTGTAGCGAGGCTACGTGTAGATATGACCTTTCGGGGTAGATTCATGTGTTCTATTTCTATGGTGTGAGACAGGGTCTCAGCTTTGTATTGTGATGGTATTGAGGAGCTTGAGGTACAGCTCTTTCGTTTGGGTCATTTCCATGATTTGAGTATGTTCAGACCGTTTTATATCGGTGCGAGAATTATGCGAGTTGTGGCTTAGGCCTGCATTGATGTGTCATATCACCAGAGTGGTATGTTGGAATTGATGTGATCGTTGGGGTCATTAATGAATACGAACGGATTTGATTTCAGTTTGTTGGAAGGGTAATATCGAGGTCCGGCTCGAAAATCTACTGTGGTATTAGCCAAAAAGGGAAATGGCCTCATGAATGGTTGATCTGAGAATTGATTATGGGTTATTGTGTGTTTCATTTATCGTTGGCAGTATGTGAAAGTGTTGGAATGAGACTTTAGTTGATGAAAGGTTTCCTATCGATATTCGATGGTTATGTGCAGCTACTATGAATAGAAGTTATCGTTTCGAGTGTTTGAGTTATGTGGTGTATCATATAATTGCACCTGAGGTTGCAGGTATGGGTTATTACAGCTGGTTCGGGACTAATCAGAGTATAGATGTGAGGTTTTAATCTTGTGTGTGATTTCGGAAAGTGAAATGTGGTTCTATGACTTATGGGCTAGACTAGATTGTGTGATTTTAGTTAAAATGTGTTATCGGACCTATGTGAAATAGGGTGACGTGGGATCACCCCCGGGTATATGCATGGTAAGGTTATTCAGCGATTGGTTGGCTTTTAGAACAACTCTGGGTACGTTCGAGGACGAACGTGTGTTTAAGTGGGGGAGGATGTAACGATCCAACCGGTCGTTTTGAGCTTTTGCACTTTTATCTCCAGTTCTCGGGCATGACTTTCCCCATGTTATGCATTATGACTAATGTAGATCGTTGGTTTTAGTTTCAGGAAAAATCGGGATGAATTTGAAAGAACAGTTTCAGTATAAAGCCTTGAATTTGAAAGGTTTGACTAAGAGTTGACTTATATGGTTAGATTCTGAGATGATTTGTGACTTAGGAGCGTGATCGGAAGTGATTTTGGAGGTCCGGTGTTGAATTAGACTTGAATTGGCGAAGTTAGTATTTTGGCGAATTCCGGTTGATAGGTGAGATTTTGATCCGAGGATCGGAATGGAATTCTGAGAGTTGCAGTAGTTTTGTTAGGTGATTTGGGATGTGTGTGCAAAATTTAAGGTTATTCAGAGGTGTTTTGGTTGGGTTTTTTACCGAATGCGTGTTTCGGAAGTTTTAGAAGAACTTAGGCTTGAATCCAATGTAATTTGATGGTTTTGGTATTATTTGAGGTGTTTTAATGATTGGAACACTTTCGAATGAGGTTATAGGATGTGTTGGTGCTTTTGGTTGAGGTCCCGGGGGCCTCGGGTGAGTTTCGGGTGGTCAACCGGACCATTTCCTAAGTTAAAAAGCTATATATTTCTCATTTCAGGTGTTGTAGAGAATTTACTCTTTGCGTTCGCGTAAAGAGTCACGCATTCGCGAAGAAGGAATTTGGGGGCAGGTGATTTGCTCTACGCGTTCGCGTTCTAGGGTCCGCATTCGCGGAAGGTCGGAGGGTTGTGCTTCACGTTCGCACCAGCCCAGTCGCGTTCGCGTATAAGGAATAGAGGGCCGGTGATGATTGGCCTTCGCGTTCGCATGAATAAGGTCGCCTTCGCGTTCGCATGAATAAGGTCGCCTTCGCGTTCGCATGAATAAGGTCGTCTTCGCGTATGAGGGGAAGGCTGAGCATCGCGTTCGCGTGGTTAGTCTCGCGTTCGCATAGGGCTAATTTTGGGAAATTAAATGTTGTGCTTCGTGTTTGCGAGGCAGTAGTCGCGAACACAATGAAGGATTTTAGGTCTGGGCAGAAGGGTTTTAATAATATTTCATCCGCGAGCTAAGCTTTATTTTCACCATTTTTTAGCATCCTTGAGAGCTTTTGGACGTGAATTGAAGAGGGTTTCGACTGGGATCGATTGGAGGTAAGTCCTATGATCTAAAAACACGATTTTATTGTGAAATTGACCTTGAAATCCATGGGAACTTAGCAAAAAGGGGAAAAACTAGGGCTTGAGTTTTAATATTTTAAATTGAGATTTGAGGGGTCATTTGGACTCCGATTTTGGTGTTCTTTATATGTATAGACTCGTGGCGAGATAAGGAACCCGTTGGTGTAAGAATTTCTGAGTTTCGAGAAGTGGGCTCGGGGCTCAGGTTTTGGTAATTTCGGGATTTGTGCCCGTTATTGATTGTTTTCGCTTGGGCTTTGTTCCCTTAGAATATTGTGATATATTCGCTTTGATTTTGGTTAGATTTGACGCGCATGGAGGCCGATGTGAGGAGCAAAGGCATAGCGAGCTAGAGATTTCTGCTATATTGAGGTAACTTGCACGTCGGATAGCGAGCGTGGGGTAGAGCATCGTTGGGAATTGTGACTTGGTCCGTCCCGATTGATGATTTTACCGCATATTTGACTGAAACTTATTTGTTATTATCATGATTTGGGTTGATTTCCATATTTGGGCTTCGTGCCAATTATTTAAACCCTTCAGGGATTTTATCACTATTTTCTCACTGTTTGACGTATTATTTGAACTCAGTCCTGTTGATATCTACTGTTTTACAAACTCAGCCAAATTTTACTCAGATTTGAACTTAAATGATATTTCTAAATGATATTTTGGGCTGAGAACTATTGTTTTACAACTGCCCGAGGGGCTTGTGATGATTTTCGGACTGAGTGAGGCCGAGGGCCATATGTGAGGATATGCTGAGTGATATGAGGCCGAGGGCCTGAGATACTTTATATTCCATGAGGTGGATTGAGTGACGTGAGGAGGCTTTCAGGCCTTGTGAGTGATGTGAGGAGGCTTCCAAGCCTTGTGAGTAATTCTGAGAGAGATCTAAGAGAGAGAGAGCCCGAGGGGCTAAGAGTGTCACTATTTGATACTGTTCTAAGAGTGATCTGAGAGAGAGAGCCCGAGGGGCTGAGAGTGTTCTGAGAGTGAGCCCGAGGGGCGAACTTTTATGTGCTCATCTTGCATATCTACTTGCCTTTTTACCTGTTATACTGTGGTATTTGTGCCCGAGGGGCGGATTTTCTGTGCCTATCGGCACTCACTGTTTTGAAATCATTTCGTAACTATTAGAAAAATCATTTTCAAAGGAAATTTAAACTGAGCCAAGAGATTTCCAAAATTTTTACAGCTTCACTGTCTTCTCAAAGGATTATACCCTACTTCTATACAGCATGATGGTTGCTTTACGTGATTTATTACTGCTCAGTTGTTATTTACCTTTATTACTCACTGAGTTGGAGTACTCACTTTACTCCCTACACCTCGTGTGCAGATACAGGTATCTATTCACCCGGTACCGGGTTTGGGCCGATCAGAGGCGGAGTTATATGAGTTAAGGAGGTAACTGTCAGCATTCACAACACCATGTTTCTCTCTTTTGTTCATTATTCCGATTTTGTATATCTTTGACCTTGTAGTGGATTGACATTCCGATAGATACTCGTGACTTGTGACACCCTGATTAGGGCTGTGTTGGGTTGACTTTCCGCTAATTAATACTATTAAGTCATATTTATGCTATTTATTTATGTTAACTATTTTTGAAAAGACGAGTTGGGTTAGTTGGCTGGCCTCGTCTTCAAGAGAGGCGCCATCACGATCAGTGCGGGATTTGGGTCATGAAAGCAAGTGGGAAGTATTAATCCTAGAGTTATAACTCAATTCAAGGACATAATTATAGAGCTCAATTCCATAAGAGGTTGTAAATAAGAGGGTGATCAAGAGGCTTCACGGATAATGCGTCTCGTTCAAAGAGTAGGTGCATACATTGTTTTGTGATACAACATTTTGGTTAAGACCATGTTTATGAGAACTCTTCAATATAAATGCACATATACAACAAGGAAAAATTGTGAGGTGTTCATAACGATATAGAAAGGAGTGACTCACGTGGTAACATTAGATTGACAGGGCATTAACTTAATTGATTCCCCTTGACTCCACATTCATAACGTACATTGGTACCATACTGACATACCACATAATCTAGTGGTGCAGTGACATTAATCGGAACAAGGGTACTCCCCTTAGCAACAAGTTCTATCAATCTCTCCATGGCTCGATACATTCTCCTAAAAAACTCTTGTGCGATCTCCCTCAGATTCAATGGTGGGTTTATTCCCTCCTTACTGTTTCAAACTCGTAGATTACTCATCTGGATAATAAGATATAACGAGGGAATTATCTCCCTATCTTGAGTTTTATCTCACGATCTGGAGTATCAAAGAAGGGTAAAATTTCCTTAATGTCCAAGTAGCCTCCTCATTATAGATGTGATCGACAACACACCAATAAGAAGGACTCTACTAGACACGGTTCCGAGACATCCTAGGACACTTTAAAATCTTAGGCTTTGATACTAAGTTGTTCGCGTCCCAAAACCAAAGGGCGCGACCGGCGCTCAACCGAGTGAACCCGATCGAGTAAGCCTGTTAGATATCCTTCTACCCAAACTAATTCAGGAATAAAGAGGAGATGTACTCCATTAATCAAATTCGGAAAATATTTCATTAACGATTTCAATTCATTTCCATTAGCAGCTTCATTCAAAATTTACAACATATTACAAGTTTATAGATTTAATAAAAAACATATTTGTCAAATACCAACTTTTCTCGTTAAATTCCCCCATATCAAACATCACCCACAATCTGTCTATGGAGCCTTACATTGAAGAGTAATAAGGAAATGCCGGCAACAAGGCTCCAACTATACCTCAAAACATTATAAGAAAATGAACAAAAGATACATGACATGACCCTGGGATGAAGTGGGGCTCACCAAGTTTGCTGGGAAGGGAATACCGCTATCACTGATCGATGTCGCTGCTGTGGAACCACCTGTATCATTTAAAGATATAGCGCCCCCGGCAAAAGGGACGTTAGTGCCGTTGAACAACACTAGTATGTATAGCTAAAAGTTTTCTCTCAAAATAGAATAACTATATAAGAAAAGAAACCATAGAAACAGCAAATCACAATCAACAATATCCAAATGTCCCCATATGAAAATACAGTAACTTAAATTAGAGGTAAATGAAGTACCTCAAGAAACTATGAAACGTCCCATAGAATCACATTTCAAGTCTTATTGTACTTACTTCATTCTGAACATCTTTTGGGGGATCAAGTGTGACATATGAACTATGCATGAGACACAAAATAGAATGTAAATGTAACAACATATGCAAACAAGGGAAATAGAAATGGCATCTATTGTTCATGTTGGATATGTGTTTCACAGACTATCCATAGGGCTCGCATATGATATTATACACCTATGCGTTTCATATCCCGTCCATAGGGTTCACATATTATATTATACACATATTCATTTCATAGCTTGTCCATAGGGTACACATATTATATTATATACCTATGTGTTTCATAGCCCGTACATAGGGTTCACATATTATATTATACACATATGCATTTCATAGCCCGCCCATGGGGTTTATTTATACCATACACATATGCGTTTCATAGACCATCCATAGGATCACATACACAATATTCCTATGCGTTTCATAGACCGTCCATAGAATCACATATACAATATTAATGTGTGTTTCATAGACCGTCCATAATGTCCACATATTACATACAATAAACCTTTCATATTGTACATAGCTTAATTGGTACTTTTAGCTACTCACAACATCATTAATTTATTGACTATATTGGCCATAAATATGATTCTTCTTTCATGACACAATGGTCGTATTTCGTATTCCCCCTTTCACCTCTTTCAGTGTCAAAGATCACCAACCAATATCAACATATCAAATATTCAACAATCATATACCTCAAATTCATTAGTAATTAAAACTTTAAACACAAAAGGTTTCTTCCCAAAGAATTGGGCATACCGACAAACAATAGAAACTCATATCAAAATCATAACCAAACAATACACCATTTATTCTTGCAAACTCCTTCCTAAAAATGACAATGTACAATTTGAACACATGAGTATGTAAGATCTCGAATCACACTGGATATATTTATAAAGCAAATCCTTAGTTATGAATAGCCACTTATGGGCATGAAATGAGTACAAAAGCTTATAGGCAATTCTATTCTTGAAATCATTTTTAAACAGTTGAGTCTCCTTAACACATCCTCGCATTTCATTGGCAACACAAGCTATAATCATAACTTAAATTCTTGGCACGATGGCCACACTTTATATCCCCAATTCACTTATTTTATTTTCAAGTATCTTTACAGCTTATCAACAACAAGACATTTCAATCATAACTTTAGGTATACATATGAGTAATTATGAGTATTAAGCATATCGAGTTTTCTCACACAATTTGGCATACTTAGCCTTTATTTGAAACCCGACTCAAAGCCATAACATTTTAATATACAATCCATACTTTGAACATGTATCTTTAATCATAAGGCTCATTTCATAATAGTCAAGTTTATAGGTATAATCCGAATTATATGAATTATGAATTTTGAGCCAACCATACTTGAACTTATGGAATCATTTATGGAATTCGATTCTAAGAGAGAACATTTAGCCAACATATCTTTCTTGATATTTTCCTTAAATTACTACAACGTTCTGGAAATTCTAGCAATCCCAATCTATTTCGAGATATAACAAATTTGAACACAAATTAGGAAGATATTCATAGTCTTAGCTCATTTGAGTATTCTATCAAACACTAGGTGTGCATTAAGTCTTTAAGGTCCTTTTATAGAAGATGTCATCAACCTACAGCCCATCCTTCATCATTTTTATCTCAACAATGTTCCTACACCCGTTGATAACACATACAAGCAAGATAACAACTCTAATACCCATGATTTTTTTTGATAATTGCCCATCAATTAGCTAAAATTCGAAAGTAAGGGTTAGGGTGTAGAATCTTATATCAAGGATGAAGATCTAGTGTGTTTTTCCTTGTTAATCTTCAAAAATTTGTGTAAGAATCGAAGGATGATTTGGTGAAGATCACTTTCTCACTCTAGGACTCCTTCTCTCGCTCTAAAGCATTAGGTTTTTGCTAAAAAATGACCCATTGTGTGTATTTAATGAAGTTGAGGGTTATAGTGATAAAAGAATGAATGTGAGCACGTGATTTTTGCCCTAAGCAAATTATTCCCAAAATTCAAACAAATTAATTTCTTTATTATTTTATAATTTTTGTGAATTTTTGTGTTATTTTTTTGTTAATTGTTTGCATTTTATTTGAGCATTTTAATTCATATGAAAAATACAAAAATACATTTGGCATCTGTTTGGGATTTAATTTCACATTTTTAGTATTAGTTAATAGTTAAAATTGTTTACATATAAAGAAAATGACAAAAATGGTTATTTGCATTTTTATTTTTAATTTGTAGAATTTGTCTTAAATTTTAGTTTAAAATTAGGAATTAGTTAATTTTGGGAATTAAATAAATATCATATTAGAGTCAATTGGATCTTTGATTTTATTCTTTGTCATTTTTAACAAAATCAAAATATAAAAAAAATAAGGAAAAAGAGAAAAGAAATCAATTTGAAATAAAAGGAAAACAATTGAAAAAAGAAGAAAAGGTCTTAATTAGAACCAAATTTGGGCCATTTGGTATTTAATCCGCCTGGCCCAGGTTAATCTTCCCAACCCAAATTCAATTTCCACCCGCCCAGGCCCAAATTATACCCAACCCGGTCCGGTTCCCAGCTAACCCAAACGACGCCGTTTGGCGCCCTCATAATCCTGGCCGTTGATTTTCTTCAATCCAACGGTCATCATTGATCGTTACATTTTAATAAAATTGTCTCAAAAACCTAGAGACCAGTTTCCCTTCCTCGTACTCATTGTCTCCGCCGGCTCTGCTTCATGCCGCCGTCGGAAATCGCCTCACGGTGGCAGCCGGTGTGCAACGACCCTCAAATTTACACCATGTCATTTCCTTCACCTCCCCGTTCCATATCCACCATTGATTTCCTCCAAATCTCAACCAAACTCCCCGAATGAAGCAAACCCTAGAGCCACCGCCACCGCCACCGCCACCACCGTGCACGGCGGCGCTCGTGTCCAAATCCCACCAAATTAACACCCTAGGGTCACTGTCCCTCCCTCATCTTGATGCTATCGTCCTTATCCCTCGAATGTCATGCAAATCCCTCGAGTTTTGAATCTGAAAAGCTTAATTTGAGACTTGGGCATGCAAGGCTTCTGTTCCGCTTTTCCTTGGAGGTTTTGATATGGTTCCGTCTCTTAATAACGTTACTCGCTAAGAACAAAAGATTAATGTTATTTGGAGACGGAATCAGAAGGTTGAGTTTGGATTCGAGCTTGTAGGATGGCCAGGTTTTCTTCCAATTTAGGTATCTCTTTAATTTTTTTTATTTCCTTTTCTATTTCTTTGAGTTACCGATTAGTATCAATCAGATTGTTGTTATTCATGATTAATTATCATTATGTTCTTAGTGTTCATATTAGGTCAGCTTTAATTCATGGTACAATAAGTTTTTCTTCCTAGTTTGATCATGTTTGGTTCCATAAGTTTCCGTTTCTAATTTTTTGTTAGCTTTGATTTTTTGTTCTGATTTTTGGTTAATCTTGTTTTGATGTTAGTTTAATTTTGTTTAGAATCTATATGGTTTTGTTTCATTGATCTCAGTAGTTGAATTAATCCTATGGTTGATGTCAATTGAGTTGTAGTTGATAGTTTTAATCAGGGAAGAAGGGGTTGGGTTCAACTAGTATAGGATTTGTAATTACAAGTTAAATTTAAGGGTAGTATAGACTTTAGTTGAAAAGAATCTAACAATAACCGGAAAAGGAACTTCCTAGAAGGTTCTAGTATACAAGGGAGGTCACATGTGAGGGAAAAGGTCAGGTTTTATTTGGGGAAGGGTAGGAGGGTAATTTAGGGGGGAAAATGGATGAAAAATAGTTCTAGAAACCTCCTGATTCCTGCTTATAAAGGCATGCACATTCTTCCTTGGGGGACAAGTGAGGAACCTCCAAAAATTCCCCCCAAAAACTCTCTCTAGATTTGATCCTGATTTTGAATGATAGAGAAATTCAAAAATTTCTTTATAGCTTTTAGTTTTATACATAAAACAAATCAAAAACAATAGAAACTTTCTAAAATCCAAAAACAACAAAATAAAAATGCAGCAAAAAAATCATAAAAGAGCTCTGTTCCATTGAGTTAGTAGGCTGATTTTTGCATTTTCAGTAATGGCAATGCATTTTCCTGTTAAATTTTGGTGGATGAGCGTTTCTGAAAAATCCTGGTCAAGTTTCAAGTGATTTTGGTAGTATCCAGTTAGATCTGGTTGGTTTCTACTGGTGCATTCTTCTTCTGCCTATCACTGGTTTACTGTGGTGTATTCCTGAGATTTGTGAAGTGATTTTGGTTTAAATTCGTTCCTGAAATTGTTGTGGTGATTTGATCTACTACTGAGTTGCTGCTGAAGCTATACTGTTGCTAACCTCTCCTTTTCTGTTTCAATCCCATATTCCAGGTACCTATTCGAGACTGCTTTCGTGTAACTCCTTTATGAAATGGAATTGTTGTTGTTGTTTGAGTTTCATTGAAGCCTTCACCGTATCTTTGATTACCTGTATTACTATTAGTTCTAGGATTGTTGGAAATATTTGTTTCAGCCAATTTGTAGTAGAGTGAATGTATTTGTGACAACTTCGAACTATTTAAAGACCTGGACTGCTAAGTCGATTCGAAGCAGTAGCTTGATTTGGTTAACTGTTAGTTGAACATCAATGACCTCGTAGTAGGAGGTAAATTCATGGACTGGTTTAATAAGGTTCATCTTAGTTAGTAGTCATTTTTATCATTATTTATGCTGAAGTAAATTGGTGTCTGCATTTAAATAAGGTTCTGGATCTGATTGGTATAGGGCATTGGAATTGTTGGTAGATTAGCATTCATTTTGGGTACAACAAGTCACAGTGAGTCTGGAAGTTCATCCTAGTTAATTAGTATTTTAGTTTGACTAACACCTTTGAAATTGCCATGATCTCTTAGTCACTTCCAATTGAATAAACGTGCATAGCCCTTCCTTGTTACAAGCTGGTTAATACACTTAGCACAACTTGCATAAGTTCAGTGCATATTTGGTTCAGCGTAGGCGGAATTCGGGAACGGTTAAATGCATAGGGGTTCAACATGAGGACCTTTGTGGTGTTTAGCGTGGGCATGCCCTGAATGTTGGCCATTTGGGCCTAGGCCACAGCCTACGGATGGCTGATTTTATTTACATGTCTATTTGCAAGTTATACTCTTTGGGCTTCCATCGGAGCCCAGCGCATGTTTAAGTTTAATCGTTGATTAGTTGTATTAGGCTAATAATTTTGATTAATTAGGATTTGTTTTCTTTTTAGAGACAAACAAAAATAAATAGAAAATCTTAGTTGCTTTAGTTTGCCTTTGAAAATAAACGAGACGAGCCTCGCCAAATAAAACTCATAAATTGCGGGGCCATCAATAAATGCATGAATTAAAATACTTAGATTTCGGGATGGGCCGTTTAGCAAATTTCACGGCCTTCCCCAAAATAATAACGCGTTAGTCACTTTAGGCGCATTTTTTAAATAATCTTACTTTCTTAAATATGGGTGCACATTTATGTGACCCAAATCCAAATCTCAACGAAGCTGAAATGTGTTGACAACCATGGGTGCAATGGTGCGACGTGGTTCGAAACACATTTTCACGACGTTGCAATTCTTATTAAAATAAAAATAAAAGCGGGTTATTAATAAAAGGCACATAAGTTAGAACATGTTTTGAAATCAGATAAAATCAAATACAATAGTTGAGCGACCGTGCTAGAACCATGGAATCCGAGAATGCCTAACACCTTCTTCCGGGTTAACAGAATTCCTTACTAGGATTTCTGGATCGCAAACTGTCAAACAGAGTCAATAATTTCTTCGATTCGGGATTCAACCGGTGACTTGGGACGCCATTAATCTCCCAAGTGACGACTCTGAATTTTAATAAACAAATCCCGTTTCGATTGTCCTTTAATTGGAAAAACTCATTTACGCCCTTGCGGGTGTAGCAAAAAAGGAGGTGTGACAGCTCTGGCGACTCTGCTGGGAAAACAAACCCAGAACTTCGGTTCAGGGTTCATAATTCGAGCTCAGAATAATTGTTGTATTTGTTTATATCTAATTTTTCTACATGTTTTCATGCTTAATGTACTAAATGTTTACCGCTTTGATATTATCTGAACTGTATATAAACTGTGCCGAAACCCTTCTCTTCTCACCTCCGGGGATGTGCTAAGTAGTTGAGACTCCCTATTCTGTTAGTGTAAATACCTTGAAATAAGAAAGAGGCCGGAGAAGTTACTAAGCCGGATGGACTTTTGGTTCCCAGTATGTAGCCCCCTCCTCGGCTCGAGTTGTCCGCTCGGGCACACAGTCTAGAACACATACCCAGCTTTTGAACTTAGAATAACTTGACTTCATGCCGGATCCCTAATAGGAGCGCTTATTTGCATCATGTTGCATTTGACTTAGGGGACTCAACACAGGGGTTGGGTCCGTCTAGGACAGGTAAACGAATATGAAAAAGACCACCATGATGCATTTTTACGTGCACTAATTTGTCTCGGGCCCGCATGCTGACCGGCTTTTGAACATCGGAAATTTTGTGAAATTGAAAAAAAAGAGAAAAAGAGAGAAATAGAAGTGTAAAGAATTAATTGTTTAGTTTTAGAAAAACCGATGACCAAATGTTGTCGAAACTCTGCCGAAATTTTGAAAAAAATGGAAATGTTTTGTTTTTAATAGTTTGTTTTACTAAAAGCAAAGGAAAAATAGAAAAAGAGTCTTTATTTTTGGAAATTGTTCGCAGAAAAAGAAAAAGAGTCTTTATTTTAGTTTGGGAAAAATAGGTTGTTTTATTGTTTGTTGAAAATGAAAAGGAAAAAGAGAGTCGTTATTTTGTCTTGTTTTCAAAAATAGAAAAGGAAAATAGTTTGTCTTGCCATGAAAAATAAAAATGAAAAAAAAAGTCTTGTTTTTTTTAAAATAGTTTTTTTAGTTTATTTTATTTGTTTATGAAATGCAAAAAATTGAAAATGAAAAAGTCTTGCTTTTGAAAGTAGTTTTATTATTTGTTTATGAAATGCAAAAAAAAATAAAAATGAAAAAAAAAGAGTCTTGCTTTTGAAAGTAATTTTGTTATTTGCTTATGAAATGCCAAAAAATAAAAATAAAAAAAAAGTCTTGTTTTAAAATAGTTCGTTAATTTGTCTGAACTACGCAGGTTTGATTCTCACCGGGTGTGAGATACGTAGGCAAACCTCTATGGGCCCAACCACCCCTTTTACAAAAGTAGGCAAAAAGTACCAAAATTTTAATTTTTATCCAATAAGTCGGGCGACGCCATTCTTGTTGAAAAATAAGCCGAATTTCCCCGAAGGGACGACGGAAGGCTGCTTTTGTGAGGACAGCCACATTTGATCATTTGTTAAAGATTTTGGCCGATTAGCCAATGCAGCCTTAAAATCTTCACCAGAAGTGCTGAAAGGCCGTATTTGCAAAACTGGGTTTGCTTTTGAAATTAGGAATTTGAACGAAAAAATAGTGTCATTTTTGCTTTTAGGTCAAAATAAGTGATTAAATCACCTTAATAAATGTGCAGGATGAGCACGACTCAAAATGAACCTTTCTCAATCATGCATAAAATCCCTTTGGAGTTACGTCTGTGGTGGAACGATTTAGGAGGCGAAGGGCAAGATGAAGTCAAGAAATATTTGAAAGGGCTTACCGGTTTGCTAGAGATTGTGCCTCGGGGAGATATTATCAGAGCACTAGTGACGTGTTGGGACCCGGCACATAACGTGTTCCATTTTTCAGACTTTGAGCTTACCCCAACATTAGAGGAAATAGCTAGCTACATCGGAAAAGATGAGGTTCCTTTAAGGCACAAATACTTGGTTGCCCCGAGAACTGTAGCTATACACAGATTTTTAGACTCTCTGAAGATACGTAGAACGGTTCACAACGCAGATCTGGCAAATGGTTTTTGCACCCCACACTTCATATACCATAGATATGGCCACATCGGGGGATTCAATAATCCGGAAAGCAAGATATGTAGTAATGGTAACCGTCAAAAATGGGAAGAGCATAGGCGTGTCGCTTTCATGGTGGTTTTTCTGGGGCTTGTGGTATTTCCAAGGAAAGACGGAAACATTGACATAAAAATAGTCGGGGTCGTCAGTACTCTAATGACTCAAGACAAAAGCACTCTCGCACCTATGATATTAGCCAGTACCTTCCGTGCTCTTACAGCCTGCAAGGCCGGGAAAGACTTCTTAGAGGGATGCAATATACTGTTACAAATGTGGATGACCGAGCATTTGTGACATCGTCCTCAATTTTTGAGCTACGGGTCTCCAGAGAAAACCTGCATAGAAGAGTTTTACACAAGGATTAAAGGGGTCAATCTGCCGGAAGGATTCACGGGTTGGACAACATACTTTCGGTCCCTCACTACTAGTCAAATAGAATGGACATTTGGATGGTTGCTCGTTGATGAAATCATATATATGCCAGCAGCAAGGCCGCATTTTCTCTTGATGGGTCTTAGAAGCATTCAGCCTTACGCCCCGTACCGGATACTAAGACAACTCGGGAGATGCCAGATAGTGCCAAAGGACGATGATCTTAGTTTGCAAGTGGTTGAGATTGGCCCTGACGACCAATTTCCTGAAGCAAAGGTCCGCCAGGTCTGGAGCGAATGTCAATATTTGACGGCGAATACTTGTGTCCGGGATCGAGCCAAAGGAGAAGTGTCACCTGATTATCAGGCTTGGTATAGAAGGGACGTGGCATTTGGAAGGCCGGCCAAAAGGCCTCATCTCCAAGAGTTTGCTGAATCGTCGCAAGAGCAGTGGGCCTGGTTAGACAAAGAAAATGCTTACAGGGCAAAAATAGGCGAGCTGGAAAAACAGGTCCAAGACCTTAGGTTTGAAAACAGTGTGAAAGTTGCGGCTGACGAGGGCGAGAAAAGGAAATTGGCCAAATAAAATGAAGCGTTACGAGCCCAAATTCAAAAAATAAAGATAGCAGCTGAAACCCCTGTTAAGAGTGCCAAAGATGCAAAGCTTATAGAAAATTTAAGGCAAAACGTAAATGATTATAGTTTCAACCTCAACAAAGAAGAAAGGGAACTAGTTGGGGTTCGAAGACAGTTGGCTAAAAACACAGAAGAATGAGCCCGCATGATTCAGCAGCTGAGAGAAGAACATGATAATGAGGTCACCAGATTGAGGAAAAAGGTCATCATCGCAGAGAACAAAATGATCAAATAGGCAAAAGAGTTCAAGGTTGAGGGGGAACACTGTTATACAGCAATAGCACAATTAGAAATGGACCTGCAACAACTCCAAGAGCGAAATCAGCAGACTTTGGAAGCCAGGGCCAAACAAATAGGGCGGCTGCTTCAGGAAAAGGCATAATTAGAGAAAGAATCCTAGCCATTTCTCACTACATCACCAAAAAATGCCAAATGTGCGAGAATATGACTCAAACTACCTTCTTTGCCTCAGTGATGATATTTGTGAAACAGATAATGAGTGACCTGGACAGACTCCAAGGGGAACTTGCACATAGGCCCGCGGCGAGACCGAACGATGTCCCGCGGGCACCAGGAGCTTTAATGTATTCATGAATTGTCATTAGAGTCTGTATTTTCTTTCATTAGAGTCTGTCGGTTATCTGAGTTTGTACTTTCTTTTCAAGTCAGTTTGCACTTTTATTTTAAAGTAGAATAATTGTTTTTGTAGCTCGTCTTGTCGGTTAAAGTTTGTTAGTTGTCTTCCTGCGTCAGTCTCGAGTCCTTGTAATTGAAATGTTTGCTATTATTAAAATTGAAAAATCCAAAAAATGTGGTCAATATTTTACATTTATTGCATTTGATCTGATTTGGGCATGGGCACGATGCGTAGGCAATCCTTATAGGATCCGACCATAACCATATGAAAAAGGAAAATACAGTGAGAATAAAAAGCTAAAATGAAAAGAAGAGCGGAGCAATAAAAGAAAATGGGAGAGAAAAAGAGAAACAAAAGAGAAGGGAAAATCTGCAACAAAGAAACAATGACAAAATAAAAGAAACAAGGCAAGGATAAAAGAAAGACGTCATAGTCAAAGACGGAATGACGCAAGCGGTCGAGCAAATGCATGCTAGAAATTGTTAACTGCCTAGGTGCATTCATGCCCCAAATGTGCAGTTATCTATTTGATTAATGCCCTAACCGCTAACAACATTGTTGTTGATGATGATTCCAGGAAAGTGGTTCAGTTGACTGGCATTCTGACAACCCACCCATACAACACCCGCTCTAAAGATAAGTCAAAAATGGTCAACCAAGAGTTAGAAGCAAGCATCGTAGACCCATCTAGGGAGGAAGAATTTGTGGATGTCAACGCCATGAAAGAGGAAATGTATAAGTTGAAGCAACAGATGGCCGAAATGTACCAGGCTTGGGCAAAGGGACACCCACTACCAGCTTACCCTGCTAACCCTACCTACATCCTACCATTAGCTCAGCCACAAGATCCTCCTACAGTTAATTCCTCTCCGGCCTACCCTGCTTATCAGCAATACTACGCAATTACTTCCCAAACACCACCACCTCCCCCACCCAAGCAAATCCCATTCCCTCCACCTCCAACCACTCCCGTGTTTGTGGCTCCTCCACCCGCCACATTACAGAGATCTTCTAGTGAACCCCTGTTTCAAACCCAGGAAACCCACTACTACCCACCGGAACCCACCTTCAAACTGTCAGAACCATATCCTTACACTCCCCTTCTTGATATCTCAGCTGAAGAAGAGAAGCCTTCTAGAAACCCTGAGCAGGAAGAAATGATACGAAAGGTGAAAAGCTTGGAACAATCGTTCAGAAATATGCAAGGTCTAGGAGGACAGGTGAGTGTCACTTACAAGGACTTGTGCTTGTTTCCTGACGTCCAATTGCCTGCGGGATTCAAGTTACCAAATTTTGATCTGTATGACGGACATGGTGACCCAGTAGCCCATCTGCGGGGATTTTGCAGCAAGATGAGAGGCGCTGGGGGAAGGGATGAGTTGCTAATGGTGTATTTTAGTCAAAGTCTCAGTGGTGCCGCTTTAGAATGGTACATGCGGCAAGATCATGCCCGATGGTACACATGGGATGACTTGGCCCAATCATTTGTAGGCCACTTTCAATACAACCTCGAGATTGTACCCGATCATCTCTCACTGACCAAAATTGAGTAGAAGCCAGGGGAAAGCTTCAGAGAGTACGGTTTTCGGTGGAGAGAACAGGCCGCCAGAGTTGATCCTCCAATAAAGGAAGGCGAGATGGTCGATTATTTTCTACAGGCTATGGAGCCTACTTATTATGGTAATCTAGTGTCAGCATTTGGGAAAACTTTTAATGAGGTAGTGAAAATGGGAAGTATGGTGGAAGAAGGTCTCAAGACTAACAAAATTATGAGCTATTCGGCGATTAAAGCAACTACCCAGGCAATCCAGAGTGGCACTGGAGGGGTATTGGGCAAGAAGAAAAAAGAAGATGTTACAGTAGTGGAATCAAGAGCATGGTCAAGGGGTCCATCACCATATTATCACCAACCACGCTGCCATCCCCAAAACTACCTACACAGCCCATATGGCCCGCCACAACACTACTATCCACCTCCAGTTCCCCACTTCTCCGTCCACCACGCCCAAACACACCCCCAACCTCAGACACCATGGCGTGCACCCACACCACAAAACACCTACCATACTCAAAACACATATCCACCTCCGAGAGCCTACAAAAACCCCACTGGACCCGATTTTCGACCCAACCTCGCTTCCAAGAATGACAGGCTGCAGAAGAAGAAAACTTTCACACCATTGGGAGAATCCTACACCAGCTTATACCATAGATTGAGACAATTGGGCATGTTAAGTCCAATTGAACCCAAAATACCAAATCCTCCTCCAAGGAACCTGGACCATTCGGT
>MU734391.1:21777-48898 GCA_026770625.1 Nicotiana glauca | reverse complement strand
TGATATCCTGGCGTTATCTGTTAACGGAGTGTTGTGCCCGAGGGGCTGACTTCTGTGCTTGTTTGCACTACTTTTTTTGCATTCATTTCCTTAATTGTTGGAAAAAGACATTTTCAAAAGAGCTTTTAAACTGATCCAAGATATTTATAAAGATTTCACTGTTTCACTATTTTCTCAATGTGTTTACACTGCTCCTATATAGCATGATGGCTTGCTTTACGTAATTTCTTCCTGCTCAGTTATTATTTACCCTTATTACTCACTAAGTTAGAGTACTCACTTTACTCCATTCACCTTGTGTGCAGATGCAGGTATTTATACACCCGGCAGCGGGTTTTGGTGATTGGAGACAAGGTTATCGGAGTTTTATCAAGGTGGATGTCAGCGTTCGCAGCACCATTTTTCTGCCCTTTGGTTCATCAGTCTTGTTTTGTATATTTCAAACCTTGTAGTTGTACTTATACTCTAATAGATGCTCATGACTAGTGGCACCCCGATATCGGGCTTAATTGGGTTGTTATTCCGCATGTTTATAGAATTGTATTGTTGACTACCTAAAGGATTGGATTATTCATCTTTATAAATGACTTATTTATTTTTTAAGCTGTTAGAACTGAGTTTGAGTAAGCGTCGGCTGGCCTTGTCTTCACGAGAGGCGCCATAACGACCGAGTTTGGTTTTTGGGTCGTGACACAAGGTATGCAAGTTCTTCGAAGATCACAAGATCAAAAAGATTCTATCTACACCCCATCACCATAGTTGGAATGGACAGGCGGAATCTACAAACAAGACCATACTTCAAACCTGCAAAGAAGGTTGACTGATGCCAAAGGGGAATAGAAGGAAATTCTGCCCGATGTCTTGTGGGCATACCGTACAACCTCGAAATCTAGAGCATGTTTGGCCAGCCTTCTGTGAGGCTAAAAGTACTTTTTTCCTCCAAAAAAGTACTTTTTAAAAAAGTTTAAATTGTTTGGCCAATACAGAGAAGTACTTTTGGCGAGTAGCAGAAGCTGTTTTTCTGCTTTTGGGAAGAAGTATAAAATTCTAGCTTCTTCAAAAAAGCAGAAGTAAAAGCAGAATTACAAAATTAATTTATTCAAGACAAAACTATCCTCACCATAAATTTATATTTTTCAAATTATCCCTTGCTAATTTAAGTTTTTTCTTTTCATTTTTGTTTCTAGTTTTTACAATTTTTTTTAAAATTAAAGATATCATATAGATGAATCATATTGTAACTTTCCAAATTCTTTATTGAATTTTCTTGTTTTTGATTTTTTTTTTGTGTAATGTCTTGTAACTTTCCAAATTATCTTCTTCTTTTTTCACACTAAAGCAAATTATCGACATCCTTCTTTGGATTATCAAATCCCTTCCTACAATTAATAATTTATAATTTCTTCTGTTATATGCTATTAAATCCCGAATAATTAAAATAGTTTTCAAATCTAATTTGTGAAAATTACATAGAATAGATAATAGATTTATAACTGCATCACATAATTTATCTTCTATCTATATATTATTAAAAGAAGCAGAAAATGCATCACACATTAAGCCAAGTGGCAGCCTGACAATAGGCCACTTGATAATTTAGGACAAAGTTAGAAAGGTTAGGTAATATTAATTAGTTTTTTTTTTAAATTTAAATCTAAAAAATTTAATTATACATTATGTGTTGTTAGTAATTAGTTACTCTTTTTGAATGTGAGTTTAAACATACTTAACTATTCTTTTACAAAACAAAAATTATTTATATTATACGTTCAATACCATCTTTCAAGTTTGACACTCAGAATCATCTAGTTACAATTACCATGGCTATACATAATTTCATTCGATGACAATCTTCTACCAATAAAGAATTCAATTATTATGCTAATGAAGACATTATTGCAGAGATTGAGGAAGGAGATGGGACTTTCGATATTCCTTTAGAACAAGGCACGTATTTCTACTAATATGGAGGCATTGTGTGATAGACGTAGAGATGAAATTGTTGAGAAATATTATCATGTGTGAGTGACTTTACTTATTATTTCATGGTAGATTACCAATATATAGTACTTTGTGGAATAGACTTCTAGTTCATACTAAATGATGCATTTTGATGATTCAAATCATTATGTAACAGTAAGTAATTCTACTATATAATAATATATGCTTTGGCATAATTATATATGTAAAATTGATTTAAATCTTTAATATGCTTGTTTACTTTATGTTTTATATTTTAATTAGATAAAATAAAAATTAATAAAAGTCCCATACGATAAATATTTGAGTTTATTTTTCTCTTTAAAAGAATTATAAGACCTTGGCACTATCCTTTTTGGTAATTTGACACTCAGAAGTACTTTTTAAAAAGATTAGTTTAATACAAAATGTTTAACAAATGTTGCAAAAGTACTTCTTAAATGAATTGGCCAAACACAAACTGTCTTTTTTCAAAAGTACTTTTGAAAAAAGTACTTATGAAAATAAGTAATTTTTAAAATAAGCAGATTTGGCAGCTTGGCCAAATAGGCTCCTAGTACCGGGGACACCCCATTTTCTTTGGTCTACGATGTCGAAGAACTAATTCCGGTCAAAGTGAGAAATCCGAGCCTCAGGTTCCGATATGCGACCCATGAATCAAATGGTAAAGCCATGAACACGATCCTAGAGCTATTGGAGAGAGCTACGAGGCCGCCCTAGTCCAGTTAGCCGCCCAGAAGCAGCGCATAGAAAGGTGCTACAACTGAAGATATAACCTCCAACACTTAAATATCGGAGAAATGGTGTTATGAAAGTAACACTGCATACCAGGAACCCAAACGAAAGAAAGCTGGGACCGAATTTTCAAGGATAATATCGAGTCGTCGAGATTACCGATGAGGTTCATACAAACGCGAAGCAGGAAACAGTGCACATCTACCGAATAATTGTAACGTGACACACTTAAAGTAGTACTACTGCTAAAGTAAGACCTCATTCACCTTTTTATAACACTATAAACCGGACTAACACTTGGAGGAAAAACCCAAAGGGGAGTGTGACTATTAGCTCTAAAATCACACGTTGTACTCTTTTTCCCTTGAACTAATTTTGTCCCACATGGGTTTTCCGGCAAGATTTTTAATGAGGAAACAATAAATCATGCTAACTTAGAACTGAAGACCGATTTTAAATCGGAGTCAATGGTCGCATCAAAAGTGTCTGAGCCTTCTCAAGATCGACCTCGAATACTTGGGGCCATCACCCTCGGTTTGGACTTATTAGTAAGATAATAAGGGAAATTTGTAATTAAACAGCTTAGGACCGGTGGTTAAGATTTATAGTAAAGGCCAAACTTTCAAATTAACCGTGCCCGCATACCCACCATAGCCGTAATCCAAGATTTTATGCACTTTCAATTATGCACTTTATACATAGAAATAAAAGAAAGATCCCTCCTTTCTATTACATATTTTTCCTTTTAAAGCATCAAGCCTAAGTGCTATCCCTATTCGGGGACTATCAAACCCAAGGGCTACCCCCACAAGAACCTAAGGGCTATTCCTATTCGGGGACTATCGAGCCCAAGGGCTACTCCCATTTGGGGACTGTTCTTCGAAACAAACTCGGGCATCTCGTTCTATCAAATCTTGGAGGAACAAAGCCTATTAGGTAGAGTCTAAACCCAATAAGGCTACGACCAAGGTAAAAAATGGCTCAAAGACATCCAAAGCCCATTACCAAAACATAATGCCTTTAATAAAAATTGAAAACCTGCCAAAAATTTATCCTCAGCAAAAGCATCATCTAAGAATACTTAAGAATTTTTGAAAACTCCCGGTCACTCCAAGTTTTCAAAGCTTCGAGCAGATAAAAAGTTACATCGAGCTTAGGTTCTATTTAAACCTTTGAAAAACAAATGACTTATTATTACATTAGATCTTATGCTAAGGCATTAGAAATATTTGCGAAAATGAAAATTATGAAAAGATTTTGAAATAGTTAAAATTTCCAAAGGGGAAAATTTTATATATTCCAGAATATCTTTACATAGGCCCAACAAAAACGGCCTCAAAATAAACAAAAAGTATGTACGTAAAGCTAAAAAATCCTAATGCGTTCATGCCTGATCTTCATCAGAGCCCAATTCATTTCTAGAACCATTTGCGTCTTTGGAATCTTCAGAACCCTCGGAGCCTCCTCACCTTCGGGTGCAGCTAATCTCTTAGCCTCGAACTCAAGTCTTTGTTCCTCTCGATCTCGATAGATAGATTGAAGCCTCGAGCATGAATCTCTTCGAGGGTCTCCCTTCGAGACAGCTGCCTCAAGTATTCAATAGTGGTCTTCAGGCGGGCCTTGGATGCCTCAACATTGGCCTTGTATTGAGAGACCATCTCCTCGGCATTAGCAGAAGTCATCTCCATCTAGGACTTCATTACTTCGAGCTCTTATCCAAGGCATACCTTTCGGTGACGGTCGAGCTCAGTTGTACTTGGAGATCTTCACTCAGCTTAGTCTATTTATCAACATTCTCCTGCGCCACCCGGAGTTAAACTTCTACTGAAGAAAGCTTGAGCGGTTTCTTTCTCCAATGCCATAATATCAATCTTATTCCTCCACCTATTAGCCATGACTTGGATCTCGTCCATCTCCTTTAGAAGCTGGTCGATCTCATCAATATTTTATGGGACCTGTGAAGTTTGGTCGTTAGCCACTACGACTAGTTCCTTGTTCCTATCTTCAAAGATCATTACCTTTTCGACCTATTCAGCGTGCTCCTACTACAAGTACGATGCTTCTTTTTTAGTCCGATCTAGCCTCGTCTAAAAGTTCTTAATGACCCATTCTTGTTTCAAATTATGTATATTGTACGAATCCCTATTCTAGGCTAGCTCCTTAACCCCGAGCTCGAGCTGGTTGACCTCGACCTAGTATCACATAAAGCTTTCATAATGAAGTATTGATGCCTACAAAAAGGTGAAAGATAAGAGAAATATCAAAACCAAAGTAAAAGTTCGAACGAAAATAACAGTGGCCAAAAGGGACATAACAAAGGCTTACCCGATTCAACGCCTGCTGCGCCTCATTAAAAAGGCACAACAAGTTTACCTCATTCATATTTGCCAGATTCTTATCGGTAAAAAAACATCAGAGATAGCTAGATATACCCACAGGATCTGACAAAACCCAGACATCCTCTAGGACGGTCAAAATAATCGACCTCTTGTGACCAGGGCCGACACTCAGTGCAGGGAATTGATTGATTAATTTTGGGCTCGAACTGTGACGACCCAAAGGGTCATCACATGTTTTCTTACCCATTACGTGCTTCTTAGGCCTTGAAAACATCATTTAGGATTGCCTCGATTTGCATGCGCAGTCCAGGTACGTAGCCATAAAGATTAAATATGAATTCTGTAAGAAAAATGCTAAATTTTAATATTAAAATGAATAAATTTGACTTTAGTCAACTTTTTGGGTAAACAGATGCGGACCCGTGATTTGACTGTCTCAGAGGGTCCGTAGGAAAAAATAGGACTTGGGAGTAAGCCCGGAATTGAATTTCGAGGTTCCAAGCCCGAGAAATGAATTTTTGTGTGAAATTTTATTTTGAAAATAATTAAGGAAATTGGAAATGAAATGTGATTAAGAGACTATGGTATCGGGCCCGTATTTTGGTTTCGGTGCTCGGTACAAGTTTTATATATAATTTAAGCACTTTTTGTAAAGTTTGGTTGAAAACAGATGTCGTTTGACGTGTTACGGACTTAAAATGGAAATTTGATGTTTTATGGTAATTTGAAAGAATTCATGAATTTTGAGGCTTAATTCGATGTGTATGATGTTATTTTGGCGATTCGATCGCACATATAAGTTCGTAGGATGTTGTTGAGTTAGTATATGTGATTGGTTAGGAGCCTCGAGGGCTCGTGAGTGTTTCAAAGATGTTTCAGAGTGATTTCGAACATAGAAAACTAGCAGATTTGGCTCAGCTGTTGCAGACCATATTTACTCTTCGCGGTCGCGTCCTGCCTTCCACGTTCATGATGCTTCATCTCCCCTTACTTCGCGTTCGCGTTCTGCCTTACACGTTGGCATAGGGTAATTTGCCCCTGAGGACTTAGCCTAATTGTCCTCTTTGTGTTCGCATTAGTGACTTTGCGTTCGCGTAGCCTTATAAGTTCTTTCATTACATTCGCGTAGGGTTCCACGCGTTCGCGTAGAACAAATCCTGGACCCCCAGCCTTTTTTCTTCGCATTCGCACTCCTCATATTGCGAACGCGACCCTTCTTCCGCGAACGTGAAGGGCAATTTTTGCCCAGTTATAATTTTAATTTCAGAACAGTGTAGTTACTGGATTTTTATAAACACTCACAAACTTCTTCTTCTCCAAGGGGCGATTTTGAACCTCTATTTCACCAACACTTCTTGGGTTACTAAATTTAAACTCGGTTTCTTCATTTTCCATCAATATCTATTGAATTCCTAAGCCTAAAATATGTAATTTAGGGTAGAAATTATGGGAAATGTGTAGAGTTAGTGCTTTTTGAATTTTCTTGATTTAGACCTCGTTTTGGGGTAAAATTTGAAAACAAATTATGCATTCAGGCTCGTGGGTGAATGGGGGATGTGAATTTGGTCCGTACCTCGTATTTTGACCAAGCGGGCCCGGGGTCAATTTTGGGATTTTGGGAAGAAAGCTTGGAAATCTATAATTAGACATTGAGTTTGATTTGTTTAGCATATATTGACATTATGAAGTCATTATTGTATAGGTTTGATTAAGTTGTAACCGAATTCGAGAGGAAAATTGGTTGTTGTGGATTGATTTGGCCGTGGAAGTTGATGTAAGTGTTATGTTTAACCTTAGCTTGAGGGATTAGGAGTTGAGTCATATTTGTTATGTGTTTCTTGTGAAGTACGACGTATAGGCATGGTGACGAGTATCTGTACGTTGGTGTCGATCATGACCGTGAGTCCTAAATTGATATTGTTGTGTTCTTGAATAACACTATGGATGAAATGGTAAGTAGACTTGTGTTGTTGAGCAAGGCTTAGCTTATTTTTTATTGTGGAAGTTAATTATGAGTTAGAAATGGTGTTAATAGAAATGCTAAAGTTTAAATTGAGATTAGTTATAGCTGGTTCTCCCTTTCCGGGATGAGTATACTTGTACTGTTGAGTTCCCTTGCCGGGATAGAGTATTTTATGATTGATCCACTACCGAGGTTTGTGATTGTGGTTATGGTAAGTTATGTATATTTGGAACGGGTTGCGGGCCGCAACATACACTATAGTGGATCGGGTTGCACGCCGCACCATAAATTAGAATGGATCAGGTTGCAATCCACAATAGGTATATGTTATACTTATTTGGTCAGGTTGCACGCCGCAACATGTATAGTTAAACGTATGGATCGGGTTGAATGCCACAATAGCAGTACTATCATATGGTCTTAGACATTGTACTGTTCCTTCATATGTTATTCAGTTTCTGCTAAGTTGAACTATTTTCCCCGAGGCATGTATCCCCTTCCTTTATAACTGGGGCCTTCAGTCTAGCGAGACACCGAGGTAGCCTTGCAGGCGTCCACAGTCCCGGCGTCTCCTCTATCCATTATTTTAGCCTGTTATCTCATTGTGTTCGAGACAAACAGTTATATTTTCTTTTAGACGATTGTATTCAGTATTCTTAGTTGTTCGTGAGTATTGTGACACCAGTCTTGGGTAGAGGCTTATATTGAATTTTTCGTATTTCTATTCAGTTTTCTATAATTTAAGACTCCCATTATTATTTAATTCCGTTGCTTTTATATTATTGCCAATAATTGTTAAAAAAGGATGATGTTATTAAGGAGAAGGTAATTAAATTTGGCTTTCCTAGCTCCCATTAGTAGGTGCCATCACCACTCCCGAGGGTGGGAAATCCGCGTCGGGACACAAACTTGGCCCACCGGCTTCCAAAGACGTGTCTCTTCGAACCTCCAGGTTGCTGAGCTAGGAGAAATCTTCCAAAGTAAACGAGTCAACACCATCGAAAAAGGAGTGAAGGGGATCGTCTATGCCATGAACCCCTTCGTTGGACTTCTCCTTTCCTGCCTAGGCCTCCTCAAGCATGGACTCGGTGTAAGAGGGTGAAATTCCCATAATTTCTATTACATCGGGCACTTCATTCGGAGGGGAATCGGCATCATGGCGGTCTCGATCCCTGCCTTCATATCAACCTCCTGAGCCTAAGGGAGATCAGATTCAGGAATCTCTCGCTCGGTTGCCACCTGCCATCCAAAAAAACATCATTCCATGGACAATGAAAAAATCATCTTCCTCGGAGCCGTTCCTAAGCTGAAGAATTGAATCTGAGTCCAACATTTGAGAATTGGAGCTTTTCTTGGGCTTACGAGCCACTCTTTTCTTTGGCTTCTGCACCTTAGAGCCCACGGAGGCCGAAGGCTGCCTAGCAACCGTGGGATAAATGGGCGGGGCACATACTCGTCCACTTCCGAAGGCCTATGTTCGGCGGTCTTAGGCAAACCAACAATAACAAAGGGGAAAAGAAGTCAGTGTAATGGAAGGTGGAAACATGACATTCACCATTCAAAAAGAGGTCTTATCGTGAGAACGAGCCTCCCATCGGCCCTTCAAGAGTCCACGCCATGTGCGCTCGAAGTACGACATCTAAGTACATATGCCCTCAATCCACTTCTTTAGCCGGGGAACCATATTCGGAACCCGAGCGATAGCTACACAACCATAATCATGAATGAGAAAATAGAGATTGAAGAAAAAGAATTTTTATTTTCAAAGATGGATTTCATTTACAATACACATCCCACTTCTTCGAAAATGGCTTATATCAGGGAGGGGGGGGATCAAATCCTCAATTTTCACCCGGAGGAAGCGTCCCTGCCTTGCTCGGTCGTGGTCTTCGTCGATAGTAATAAAAAGGGCCTTACTGCCCAGCGAGTAAGCTTGATTAGTCTGCCTTGGAACAATTGGGGACTGTATAATCGGAGCAGGTGGTTGATCTTGAACCGACGAGACTCGGTCTTGTTTATGAAGTAGCGGAGGAGGATCACGATCCTTCACAATGATGGATGGATTTTCGTAAGGTACACCTTGTACCTCTTACAAACTCCATAACGATAGGATCCACCGATCCTAGTGTAAAAGGGATAAGTGTAAACACTTAAGTACCCCTCCACGTGGGTAGTAACGACGTCCTTGGGCCCAAGGACTATTATGTTCTTTCATTCCCAATTGCAGTCCTTATGAACTATGGGAAGAACAACTTCCATCACAGAATATGTACCTCGAAACCACTTTGCCCCGATCCTATTTGCGAGAAGGTTTCTCGACTTTAAAGTCATCTACAATTGAGCAGCCCCCGAGAACAAACATTTTTAACAAAGACTTGGCAGCCGGTTCGTTGAAAACCATAGCGGGGGAAGAAGTTTCAAGGATGACCACTTCAGGGGCAACCGCTTCAGCATCAGCGGCCAGTTAAGAAGATGAAGAGGCAACTTGTTGAGGAACTATTTTCGATGTTTTAGCCATTGTCATCTTGGGAATATTTGAAAATTTGGGGAAAGAATGCAATGTTTTGGAAAAATGAGTTTTGAAGATAAAGAACAAAGTACGCATATTTAAAGAAAATCTGGGCAAAAATTTGGAAATTACTATGGCAATTGAAAAACAAGGATGATGATATGAAGATTAGAAGAAGGTTTGATGATGAATTTAAAGCTCGAAGGTAGTAATTTAGTTGAAAAGTAGAAAACCAACAAAGGGAGGAAGCTTTTAAAGGGAAACAGCCGGCGCTTCGCATTCAGGGGCAACCTGCTGATGGGCGACACATGCCCGAAGTCAGAACGATGCGACTGATGGGACGTTTCGGCTCCCTCATAATAACGTGTGGTGGAAGGAACCGGAGTCATTTTCCCATCATTTCGGCAAACCTACTCTTTGAGAAACGAGGGGACTATCTGTATACAGGTAAAATCGAACCCACTGAGCATCTCAATTGTTTGGTGAGGCAAACAGAGTAGGGACTTGATTGTGAGTATTCAGAGTCAGATGGAGGAGCCTCTTGTATCAGAGCTCGAGCAAAACACTGCCCTTGGTGGCATTAGGATCACCTTCACCGAGTCCGATTCGAACCTCGATTCCTCGGAGAGCAATACCAAATTACTTCACACAACTAATAAAGGGTTGTGATGTTCGTGCCCAATCAGTTATCACGGAATGAATCTCGGCCCGTATTGGCGGAAAATCAATGATTAGCGAAATGGAATTATTTTTACCTTTCTTAGGATTGTACTTAGAGTAAAATTTCCCACTATATAAAGGGAGAGCTTATTATTCATTAGACACATTGTAACTTGCTTACCATGGCAATCTATTTGCATTCTCTCTGTTACTCAAAGCTCTTATTTTTGTTAGTTTGTTCTTCATAAGTAGAAGCCTATAATCGGAGGCAGGTTCCTCATGAGCTATTAATCGAGCTCGGGATCACTCTTATCATTGGTTTGGCTATTTGTCACGTCTTTCATTTGCTTAATCTACGTCATTAGTCACTTGTATTTAATTAATATACGTATCCTTAAAACCGCGTATAAATTCAATTGTTATCCATTTTTAAGGGTAAACACCATTATTCAATAAGTTTTTCAATGATATGTAGTTGGAAAACTGTAGTTTAGGATCTGAAATTTGTAGTGTTTTGTTAAACTCTTAACTCTGTGTTTAAAGAAGTTTCAATGTTATGTAGTCAGACAAAATAATGGATGCATAGTGGAAAGATACAGAGCAGTTTAAACTTGGATTTGTCTAGATTAATTTGTAGAGACTATAGCGAGGCACAGGTACGAAAGATCCTCAAGAATAATACAAACTATGTTTTTGTGCTAGACATCAGTAGCTATTAGTACCTTGTACTTTATCAGCCCATCTTAAGATGAGTAGTCAAGAGAAATGTTTTAAAAAAGCCATTTGAAATTTTGAAGAAGATAAAACTGGAAAAAAGAGAAGAAATTATTAGAAGTAGTAGGATATCATAGTAGTCAACAAATTGAAAGGGTACAATATTTTGAAGAGCAAGATAGTAAACACACATGAGTACTATACTAAACTAGAAATGATCGAAACATTAGATGATGCAACAAAAGCTTCATCTATCTTCTCCAAGAACACATCTTATTTATTCCCATATCCTTCATCCTACTACCATAAGTTAACTCACAAATCTTACTGCACCATACAACATTTTGAAACCGCCAACCAAAGAATAATTAGAGAAAAATGAAGAACAAACTCAATGGTGTAATTTCTGGTAAGTTGAAGCTCAAAGCAGTTTCAATCTTTCTTTATTAATCATGGATTTAGTCTTTAAACTAGTATACATTTAAAATTAAATTTTGGGTTTTGATTTTCCCTTTAAGTTAATCTTACCTTTTTATTACTTGAGAGTCATATTAATTTGTACATTTGGACCAAATAGTAATTATGTGAGGCACACTTGTTTATTTGACAGATGAATTATGAGACTCGGTTGTAGGAGAAAACCGACAGATAAAAGGTCCTACGGATTAAAAAAATGGTGGCAATTTTTTTTTTTGGAGTTGCGAATGAATTTTAGTGAAAAATGAGAAGAATGAAATGACAAAAAGATTTATATTCGTTATGTGCTGCCAGGATTATTTTTGAAAGCGTAAAAATGAAGAGTTTGTTAACCTACATCACTCATGTACGATTACAAAATAAAAAGGTGCATATTAGATACGTAAGTGGAGCAGTCAATGGAAGGGCTAATCTTGTAGGGAAGGTTGACACCATATTTGCCAGGGAGACTACTAGCAAGACCGAAGTTGATGCCACTGATGCTTCCAGCTGCAGATTTAATACAGTTACAAGCCATCTGTCGATCAGGAGTGCTGGTAGCTTGGTTGTTGAGGGACTTAATTCCACTACAGCATGGTGCTGGAATAGCACCACCTTTCGTCACATAGCTAATGCATGGTGATAAGCTCGAAACAACCTGCCCACAAGAGATGGCAGCGCCAGCATGGGGCGTTAGCATCACAGTTAGTATTTTGGCGAATTCCGGTTGATAGTTGAAATTTTGATCCAAGGGTCAGAAAGGAATTCTGAGAGTTGATGTAGTCATCAACTTCGTTAAGTGATTTGGGATGTGTGTGTAAAGTTTCAGGTCATTCAGACGGCGTTTGGATGGGTTTTTGGTCGAATGCGTGTTTCGAAAGTTTTAGAAGAACTTAGGCTTGAATCCAATGCAATTTGAGGATTTTGGTATTGTTTGAGTTATTTTGATGATTGAATCAAGTTTGGATGATGTTTTAGGATGGGTTGGCACTTTTGGTTGAGGTCTCGAGGGCCTCGGGGTGATTTCGGATGGCTATCGGGATGAATTTTAGACTTGTGTTATTGCTGAGATTGCTGGTTCTGGTATTTCCGTATCTGTGGAATTCGGACCGCAGATGCGGTCTCTCATATGCGGGAAAGAGATCGCAGGTACAAAAATGGGCTTGGAGGCTAGTTTTCGCATATGCGGAGGAGGAGCCGCATCTGCGGTATCGCATATGTTGCGATGGCATCGTAGATGTGGATTTTGGCATGTGCGAATTTCCGCAGAAGCAGATGGTTTTCCGCAAGAGCGGAGTCCGCAGATGCGGATATTGACCGCAGAAACGGTCCTGGGCATTTAATAAAACTCCTCAGAATCGGAGGATTTCCGCAGAAGCGGATGTCGCAGAAGCGGAAAGGGCACCGCAGATGCGGTAATGTGCTGGGCATAAGGGTTTTAAATTCCATTTTTGTTCAGCGAGCTATTTTATTTTTCCACCATTTTTTAGCATCCTTTAGAGCGTTTGGACGTGAATTGAAGAGGGTTTCGACTGGGATTGATTGGAGGTGAGTTCTATGACCTAAAAACATGATTTAATTGTAGAATCAACCTAGAAATTCATGAAAATTTATCAAAAAGGGGGAATAACTAGGGCTTGAGTTTTGATATTTCAAATTGGGTTTTGATGGGTCATTTGAGCTCGTATTTGGGAGTTCTTGGTATGTATGGACTCGTTGCGAGATAAGGAATCCGATGGTGTAAAATTTTTTTAATTTCAAGAAGTGGGCCTGGGGCTCGGGTTTTGCAAATTTCAAGATTTTTAATATTTTTCGATTGTTTTCGATTGGGTATTGTTCCTTTAGCATATTGTGACGTATTTGTTGTGGTTCTGGTTAGATTCGATGCGCGTGGAGGTTGATTTGAGGAGCAAAGGCGTCGCAAGCTAGAGATTTCGCTGGTTCGAGATGAGTAATAATTGTAAATGATATATTGAGCGTTTGAAACCCCCTATTTGCACATCATAGTGCTATATTGAGGTGACTTGCACACCGGATAGCGAGCGTGGGGTAGAGCATCGTTGGGGATTGTGACTTGGTCCATCCCGATTAATGAATTTACTGCGTATTTGACTGAAATTTGCTTGTCATCATCATAATTTGGGCTGATTGCCATATTTGGTCTTCGTGCCAGCTATTTTAACCCTTCGGTGATTGTTGTTGATATTTCCTCACTGTTTTGATTGTATACTTGAACTCAGTTATGTATTTTCCACTTTTGTTAGACTCAGCTAAGTTTATATTACTTTAACACTTGAAATGATATTTCTAACAACATTTGGACTAAGCATTATTTTTTACTGTTGGCCCAGTGGCTTATATGATTTTGACTGAGTAAGGCTGAGGGCCTGTATTGTGAGGATACTCTTGGATCGGGCCGCATGCCGCAACAGTGCTATATTGATACTGATATGAGGCCAAGGGCCTAGACTTGATGCCACGAGATGGTTTGATATTGCGCTTGGGCCATAAGAGGCCCCTCCCAGAGTCTGCATACCCCCAGCGAGCGTCGTCGTCGATAAACGGATCGGGCTGTACGCTGTAGCGATATGTGGATCGGGCTGCACGCCGCAGCGGTACTAGTACTGTTCTGTGTGTTTACTTTATTTCATTTGTCTTCCATTACCTGTTGTTTGTGCTACCTCATGTGATATCTACCATATTGTCTGACATCTATTAATTGAGTGTAATGCCCGAAGGGCAGACTTCTGTGCTTATCTGCACTACTTGCTTTGCATTCATTTGCATAACTGTTGAAAAAGTCATTTTTGAAAGACGTTTTTAACTGAACTAAGGTATTTCTAAAGATTTCACAGCTTAACTATTTTTCTCAAAGGGTTTACACTGCTCCTATGTAGCATGATGGTTTGCTTTACGTGATTTCTTACTGCTCAGTTGTTACTTACCCTTATTACTCACTGAGTTGGAGTACTCACTTTACTCCCTGCACCTCGTGTGCAGATGCAGGTATTTATTCACCCGGTAGCAGGTTTTGGCTGATTGGAGGCAGAGCTCTAGGAGTTAGCGAGGTGACTGCCAGCGTTCGCAGCACCGTTTTCTCTCTCTGCTGTTCATTATTATTGTTCGATGTATCCTTAGACTTGGTAGATGTAATTACACTCTTATAGATGCTCGCGACTTGTGACACTCCGGTTTGGGCTGTGTTAGGTTGGGTTATATTTCCGCTAATTAATATTATTAAGTCATATTTAAGTTGTGTATTCATGTTTAACTATTTTTGAAAAGACAAGTTGAGTTAGTTGGCCGGCCTCGTCTTCACGAGAGGCGCCATCACGTCCAGTGCGGGGTTTTGGTTCGTGACAAAGCTCTTGTCCAAGGCATACCATTCTGCGACGGTCGATCTCAACTGTACTTGGAGATTTTCACTCAGCTTAGTCCATTTATCAACATTCTCCTGTGCCACCCGGAGTTAAACTTATACTGAAGAATGCTTGAGCGGTTTCTTTCTCTTAGGCCATCAAATCCATCTTATTCCTCCACCCATTGGCCATGACTTGGATCTCGTCCATCTCCTTTAGAAGTTGGTCGATCTGATAAATATTTTGTGGGACCTGCGAAGTTTGGTCGTTAGCCACTACGACTAGTTCCTTGTTCCTATCTTCGAAGATCATTACCTTTTCGACCAATTCAGCGTGCTCCCACTACAAGATGGATGCTTCTTTTTGAGTCCGATCTAGCTCTCCCTAAAAGTTCTTAATGACCCATTCTTGTTTCTCATTAAGGAGATTGTACGAATCCCTCTTCTATTCTAGCTCCTTGACCTCGAGCTCGAGTTAGTTGACCTCGACCTGGTACCGTAGCAAGCTTTCATGATGAAGTACCGATTCCTGAAAAAAGGTGAAAGATAAGAGAAATATAAAAACCAAAGTAAAAGTTCAAACGAACATAACAATGGCCAAAAGGGACATAACAAAGCCTTACCTGATTCAACGCCTGCTGCGCCTCATTAAAAAGGCACAACAAGTTTACCTCATTCATGTTTGCCTGATTTTTATCGGTCACAATACATCAGAGATAGCTAGATATACCTGCAGGAGCTGACAAAACCCAGACATCCTCTAGGACGGTCAAAATAATCAACCTCTTACGACGGGGGCCGACACTTAGTGCACGGAATTGATTGACTAATTTCGGGCTCGAACTGTGACGACCCAGAGGGTCATCACATATTTTCTTATCCATTATATGCTCCCGAGGCCTTGAAAACCTCATTTAAGGTTGCCTCGATTTGCGTGCCTTGTCCGGGCGCGTAGCCAGAAAGCTTAAATATGAATTATGTGAGAAAAATGCTAAATTTTGATATTAAAATGAATAAATTTTACTTCGGTCAACTTTTTGGATAAACAAACCTGGACCCGTGATTTGACTGTCTTGGAGGATCCGTAGGAAAATATGGGACTTGGGCGTATGTCCGGAATCGAATTCCGAGGTCCCAAACCCGAGAAATGAATTTTTGTGTGAAAAGAATTAAGGAAATTGGAAACGAAATGTGATTAGAAAACTATGGTATTGGGCCTGTATTTTTGTTTCGGCACTCGATACAAGTCTTATATTTGATTTAAGAACTTTTTGTAAAGTTTGGCGGAAAACAGACGTCGTTTGACGTGTTTCGGACTTAAAATAGAAATTTGATATTTTATCTAAATTTGAAAGAATTCATGGATTTTGAGGCTTAATTCGATGTGTATGATGTTATTTTGGCGATTTGATCGCACGGATAAGTTCGTTGGATGTTGTTGAGTTAGTGTATGTGATTGGTTAGGATCCCCGAGGGCTCGGGACTGTTTTGGAGATGCTTCAGAGTGATTTCGTATTTAGAAAACTAGAAGATTTTCCTCAGCTGTTGCAGACCCCATTTACTCGTCGCGATCGCGTCCTGCCTTCCGCTTCCGCAATACTTCATCTCCCCTTCCTTCGCGTTCGCGTTCTACCTTACACGTTCGCGTAGGGTAATTTTCCCATGAGGGCTTAGCCTAATTGTCCTCTTCGCATTCGCATTAGTGCTTTTGCATTCGCGTAGCCTTGTAAGTCCTTTCATCGCGTTCGCGTAGGGTTCCATGCGTTCGCGTAGAACAAATCCTGGACCCCCCAGCCTTTTCTATTCGCATTCACACTCCTCATATCACGAACACGATGGTCTTTCAGGTCTACCCTTCGCGAACGCGGCCCTTCTTCCGCGAATGTGAAGGCCAATTTTTGCCCAGTTATAATTTTAATTCCAGAACAGTGTAGTTACGGGATTTTCATAAACACTCACAAACTTCTTCTTCTCCAAGGTTTTAGGGCGATTTTTGAAGCTCTCTTTCACCAACACTTCTTGGGTTAGTAAATTTCAACTCGTTTTCTTCATTTTCCATCAATATCTATTGAATTCCAAAGCCTAAAATATGTAATTTAGGGTAGAAATTATGGGAAATGGGTAGATTTAGTGATTTTTGAATTTTCTTGATTTAGACCTCGTTTTGGGGTAAAATTTGAAAACAAATTATATATTCGGGCTCGTGGGTGAATGGGGGATGTGAATTTGGTCTGAACCTCGTGTTTTGACCAAGCAGGCCCGGGGTCAATTTTGGAATTTTGGGAAGAAAGCTTGGAAATCTATAATTAGACATTGGGTTTGATTTGTTTAGCATATATTGATATTATGAAGTCATTATTGTCTAGATTTGATTGAGTTGGAGCCGAATTCGAGAGGGAAAGCGGTTGTTTTGGATTGATTTGGCCGTGGAAGTTGAGGTAAGTGTTCGGTTTAACCTTAGCTTGAGGGATTAGGAGTTGAGTCATATTTGTTATGTGTTTCTTGTGAAGTACGACGTATAGGCATGGTGACGAGTATTTATACGTCAGCGTCGAGCATGACCGTGAGTCCTAAATTGACATTGTTGTGTTCTTGAATAATACTATGGATGAAATGGTAAGTAGACTTGTGTTGTTGAGCAAGGCTTAGCTTATTTTTTTGTGGAAGTTAATTATGAGTTAGAAATGATGTTAATAGAAATGCTAAAGTCCGAATTGAGATTAGTTATAGCTGGTTCTCCCTTGCCGGGATGAGTATACTTGTACTGTTGAGTTCCCTTGCCGGGATAGAGTATTTTCTGATTGATCCACTACCGAGGGTTGTGGTTGTGGTTATGGTAAGTTATGTATATTTGGAACGGGTTGCGCGCCACTACATACACTATAGTGGATCGGGTTGCACGCCGCAACATAAATTAGAATGGATCGGGTTGCACTCCGCAACAGGTATAAGTTATACTTATTGGGTCGGGTTGCACGCCGCAACATGTAGAGTTAAACATATGGATCAGGTTGAACGCCGCAACAACAATACTATCATATGGTCTTAGACATTGTACTGTTCCTTCATATGTTATTCAATTTCTGCTAAGTTGAACTATTTTCCCCGAGGCATGTACCCCCTTCCCTTATAACTGCTCATTACTATTTATTTTCTGCAGTATACTATATAACTGCACAGGTTTTTGTCTGGAGTCTGGTACTAGCCTCGTCACTACCTCGCCAGGCTTAAGCCATAAACTTACCAACAGATGGGGTCAGTTGTGCTGATGCTACACTCTGTGCTATTTTGCACATATCCAGGTTTTGGACAGCAGCAGCAGTAGCGTGGGAGCAGGCCTTCAGTCCAGCGAGACACCGAGGTAGCCTTGCAGGCGTCTGCAGGCCCGAATCTCCTCTATCCTTTATTTTAGCCTGTTATCTCATTGTGTTCGAGACAAACAGTTATATTTTCTTTCAGACGATTGTATTCAGTATTCTTAGTTGTTCGTGAGTATTGTGACACCAGTCTTGGGTAGAGGCTCATGTTGAATTTTCCGTATTTCTATTCAGTTTTCTATAATTTAAGACTTTCGATTATTATTTAATTACGTTGCTTTTATATTATTGCCGATAATTGTTAAAAAGGGATGATGTTATTAAGAAGAAGGTAATTAAATTTGGATTGCCTAGTTCCCTTTAGTAGGCGCCATCACAACTCCCGAGGGTGAGAAATCAGGGTCGTGACATGAATTCGGCCCATCGGATTCCAAAGACGTGTCTCTTCGAACCTCCAGGTCGCTGAGCTAGGAGAAATCTTCCAAAGTAAACGAGTCAACACCTTCGAAAAAGGAGTGAAAGGGATCGTCTATGCCATGAACCCCTTCATTGGACTTCTCCTTTCCTGTCTGGGCCTCCTCAAGCATGGACTCGGTGTAAGAGGGTGGAATCCCCATAATTTCTATTATATCGAGCACTTCATTCGGAGGGGAACCGATGTCATGGCGGTCTCGGTCCCCGCTTTCATATCAACCTCCTGAGCCTGAGGGAGATCAGATTCAGGAATCTCTCCCTCGGTTGCCACCTGCCCTCCAAAAAAACATCATTCTGTGGACAATGAAAAATTCATCTTCCTCAGACTCGTTCCTTAGCCGAAGAATTGAATCGGAGTCCAACATTCGAGAACTGGAGCTTTTCTTGGGCTTACGAGCCACTCATTTCTTTGGCTTCTGCACCTCAGAGCCCGGGGAGCCTGAAGGTTTTCTCTTCCTTTTCTTCTTTTCCCCCGCGGCAGCTCCATGCTACCTAGCAACCATGGGATCAATGGGCGGGGGCACATACTCGTCCACTTCCGAAGGCCTATGTTTGGCTGTCTTAGGCAAACCAACAATAACAAAGGGGAAAAGAAGTCAGTGTAATGGAAGGTGTAAACATGACATTCACTATTCAAAAAAAGGTCTTATCGTGAGAACGAGCCTCCCATCTGCCCTTCAAGAGTCCACGCCATGTGCGCTCGAAGTACTACATCTAAGTACATATGCCCTCGATCCACTTCTTTAGTCGGGGAACCGCATTCGAAACCCGGGCGATAGCTACACAACCATAATCATGAATGAGAAAATAGAGATTAAAGAAAAAGATTTTTTATGTTCAAAGAGGGATTGCATTTACGAGACACATCCCACTTCTTCGGAAATGGCATGTATCCGGGGGGATCAAATCCTAAATTTTCACCCGGAGGAAGCGTCCCTGCCTGGCCCGGTCTTGGTATTCGTCGATAGTAATAAAAAGGGCCTTGCTGCCCAGCGAGTAATCTTTATTAATCCTCCTTGGAACAATTGGGGACTGTATAATCGGAGCAGGTGGTTGATCTTGAATCGACGAGACTCGATCTTGTTTATGAAGTAGCGGAGGAGGATCATGATCCTTCACAAAGATGGATGGATTTTCCTAAGGCACACCTTGTACCTCTTACAAAACTCCATAACGATAGGATCCACCAATCCCAGTGTAAAAGGGATAAGTGTAAACACTTAAGTACCCCTCCACGTGGGTAGTAACGACGTCCTTGGGCCCAAGGACTATTATGTTCTTTCCTTCCCAATTGCAGTCCTTATGAACTATGGGAAGAACAACTTCCGTCACTGAATATGTACCCCGAAACCACTTTGCCCCTATCCTATTTGCGAGAAGGTTTCTCGACTTTAAAGTCATCTGCAATTGAGCAGCCCCCGAGAACAAACATTTTTAACGAAGACTTGGAAGCCAGTTCGTTAAAAACCATAGCGGGGGAAGAAGTTTCAAGGTTGACCACTTCAGAGGCAACCACTTCAGCATCAGCGGCCGGTTAAGAAGATGAAGAGGTAACTTATTGAGGAACTGTTTTCGATGTTTTGGCGATTGTCATCTCGGGAATATTTGAAAATTTGGGGAAAGAATGCAATGTTTTGGAAAAATGAGTTTTGAAGATGAAGAATAAAGTACGCATCTTTAAAGAAAATCTAGGCAAAATTTGGAAATTACTATGGCAATTGAAAAACAAGGATGATGATATGAAGATTAGAAGAAGGTTTGATGATGGATTTAAAGCTCCAAGGTAGTAATTTAGTCGAAAAGTAGGAAACCAACAAATGGAGGAAGCTTTTATAGGGAAACAGCCGGCGCTTTGCATTCCGGGCAAACTTGATGATGGGCAACACATGCTCGAAGTCAGAACGATGCGACTGATGGGACGTTTCGGCTCCCTCGTAGTAACGTGTGGAGGAAGGAACCAGAGTTATTTTCCCATCATTTAGGCAAACCTACTCTTTGAGAAACGAGGGGACTATCTGCATACAGGTAAAATCGAACCCACTGAGCATCCCAATTTTTTGGTGAGGCAAACGGAGTAGGGACTTGATCGTGAGTGTTCTGAGTCAGAGGGAGGAGCCTCTTGTATCATAGCTCGAGCAAAAAACTGCCCTCCGTGGCATTAGGATCACCTCCCCCGAGTCCGGTTCGAACCTCGAGTCCTCGGAGAGCAATACCAGATTACTTCACACAACTAACAAAGGGTTGTGATGTCCATGCCCAATCGGATATCACAACATGAATCTCGGCCCGTATCGGCGGAAATCAATGATTAGCGAAATGGAATTTTATTTTACCTTTCTTAGGATTGTACTTAGGGTAAAACTCCCCACTATATAAAGGGAAGGCTTATTATTCATCAGACACATTGTAAGTTGCTTACCATGGCAATCTATTTGCATTCTCTCTGTTATTCAAAGCTCTTATTTTTGTTAATTTCTTCTTCATAAGTAGAAGCCCAGAATCGGAGGCAGGTTCCTCATGAGCTATTAATCGAGCTCGGGATCCCTCTTATCATTGATTTGGCTATTTATCAGGGTGTTCATTTGCTTAATCTACGCCATTAGTCACTTGTATTTAATTAATATATGTATCCTTAAAACTGCGTATAAATTCAATTGTTATCCATTTTTAAGGGTAAACACCAATATTCAATAAGTTTTTCAATGATATGTGGTTGGACAACTGTAGTTTAGGATCCGAAATTTGTAATGATTTGTTAAACTCTTAACTCTGTCTTTAAAGAAGTTCTAATGTTATGTGGTCAGACAAAACAATGGATGCATAGTGGAAAGATACAGAGCAGTTTAAACTTGGATTTGTCTAGATTAATTTGTAGACACTATAGCGAGGCACAGGTGCGAAAGATCCTCAAAAATAACACAAACTAAGTTTTTGCGTTAGACATCAGTAGCTATTAGTACCTTGTACTTGATCAGCCCATCATAAGATGAGTAGTCAAGAGAAATGTTTTAAAAAAGTCATTTGAAATTTTGAAGAAGATAAAACTGGAAAAAAGAGAAGAAATTATTAGAAGTAGCAGGATATCATAGTAGTCAACAAATTGAAAGGGTACAATATTTTGAAGAGCAAGATAGTAAACACACATGAGTACTATACTAAACTTGAAATGATCAAAATATTAGAAGATGCAACAAAAGCTTTATCTATCTTCTCCAAGAACGCATCTTATTTATTCCCATATCCTTCATCTGCTAC
This sequence comes from Nicotiana glauca, assembly GCA_026770625.1. Taxonomy (NCBI): domain Eukaryota; kingdom Viridiplantae; phylum Streptophyta; class Magnoliopsida; order Solanales; family Solanaceae; genus Nicotiana; species Nicotiana glauca. The sequence goes on along the minus strand of MU734391.1, from coordinate 27,138 downwards.
CATAAGTTAACTCACAAATCTTACTGCACCCTGCAATATTTTGAAACCGCCAACCAAAGAATAATTAGAGAAAAATGAAGAACAAACTCAATGGTGTAATTTCTGGTAAGTTGAAGCTCAAAGCAGTTTCAATCTTTCTTTTTTAATCATGGATTCAGTCTTTAAACTAGTATACATTTAAAATTAAATTTTGGGTTTTGATTTTCCCTTTAAATTAATCTTACCTTTTTATTACTTGAGAGTCATATTAATTTGTACATTTGGACCAAATAGTAATTATGTGAGTCACACTTGTTTATTTGACATATGAATTGTGAGACTCGATTGTAGGAGAAAATCGACAGATAAAAGGTCCTACGGATGAAAAAAATGATGGCAATTTTTTTTTTGGAGTGGCGAAGGCATTTTAGTGAAAAATGAGAAGAATGAAATGACAAAAATATTCATATTTTTTATGTGCTACCAGGATTATTTTTGAAAGCGTAAAAATGAAGACTTTATTAACCTAGATCACTCATGCACTATTACAAAATAAAAAGGTGCGTATTAGATACGTACGTGGATCAGTCAATGGAAGGGCTAATCTTGTAGGGAAGGTTGACACCACATTTGCCAGGGAGACTACTAGCAAGACCGAAGTTGATGCCACTGATGCTTCTAGCAGCAGATTTAATACAGTTACAAGCCGTCTGCCGATCAGGAGTGCTGGTAGCTTGGCTATTGAGGGTCTTAATTCCACTGCAGCATGCTGCTGGAATAGCACCACCTTGCCTCACATAGTTAATGCATGGTGTCAAGCTCGTAACAACCTGCCCACAAGAGATTGCAGCGTCTGCATGGGGCGTTAGCATCACAGCTACTGCTACCATGCACACCACCACCAACAATGCTACTTTAGCCATTTTTGAATGAGCTAGTTTAATTTGAAGATAACGTGTTGCAATGGATGTGTTTAATTTTTGCAAGTTCTAATTGGTTTGTCATAAAGGTTATGGAAGAGCTCCTTTTATAGAGGAGTTTTCTAACTAAGGAGTAAGGATTCGAATCTAAACTAGGCTAGAAATAGTTCATTAGGTGTATTCTTAGGTACGGCTGGTAGTTGGGTACAATTCAATGCTTTTTTCTTGATATTTTCTGACCTGATTGAATTTATGTTGATGTCCAAAATACATGAGATTTGTGTGGTTTTAAAAGTTTCTCATTAAGGGTAAAATGGAAAAAGGAAGAGTTTAAAGTTGAATTATTCCAAAATTTAAAAATGTGCCGTTTATTTTGGAACAGACTAAAAAATAAAGTATATCATCTAATATGAATCGGAGGGAGTATTTGATATGACTTAATTGACACGTAAATAACAAGTGTATTTCTTGCTTCTGGTATGTAGGATCCGGGTGTTCAAGAGATACATTTCTATAAAGTAGAGGTATCTATCTGGTCACAATACTAGCTAAGGTGTCTAACAGTCTATCTTACATTTCATTTATCTTCAAGCTTTAGTGGCTATCTAATATATTTAGTCTTCTTAAATTTCTTTTGTTTTTCCAACTACTTTTTTCAGCTATAACACTTTGTAGTTGTGGTAGGTGAAAGACTAGACAGTCAGACCAGTGCCTCGAGGATTAATTCTTTGATGCTCTAATTCATTTAGCTGTATATGTTAAAAAAAATGAATTGCGCAATCGTAGTTCCCTCTATTTCCTCGTCTATATTTACTTTATATTTTGTCATGCTTCCTAAAGAAATTCTCCGACATAGCTTTGATATATTTTTAATATTAAACTTTTCAATACTTATTTCTCCCAAAGAGTTGTAATGTATACTGTTGCCTCTGGAACGTCTAGTTGGTAGTAGTTAGCCCCATGTTTGACAAGTGGCACACCTAAAAGTAGCCCCAAGGTTACAAAATAAAAGTTTAACAGTATGTGATTTATTGGATAAAACTCACAAATAGCAACTTTTCAGTTAATATCCGTTTGACTCAAAAGTTATTAAATACTTTTTAAGCAAATCAATCAAAAGAGATGAAAGAGTAAATCATAGTCAATCATAATTAATACTGGATCAAAAGACATAATCGAAAATCGAAAAATGGACAGAAATAATATTGTGGAGGTTTTATTCATTATAAAAATCTACCCTGCCTCTCCTCGAAGGGGTTCAGGGAATTACAATCATGTTACCCCCTTCATGGGTAGTCGAAAAATGTAATCTCCATCCTTTCCCGTAGGTTAAGAATCCTTTTCATGGAGTTCTCCATTCCCTTCTCGGGTTGCTTGAGTAATGAAGGAGAAGGCCCTCTTCATCAGCTCTTTCTCCTTTTATTTATAGTCGAGAACCTCTCGTGCTTATCATGCTTTATCCTGGTCGGGTCTGGGAGGTGTTTCCCTTCATGGAGAGGCCTTGACCTCGACACTTGTATCGAAAGTAGCGTTGATCGGACGAAGTTGGGTTCGTTGGCTACTTCTGTAGGAAGGTTGGGGCGAGGTCATTGTCGCCGTGGTCGTGTGGTCAAATTTTGACCAATACAATAACAACTATTGTTATTGAATGAAATTTAAAATTTCATAACAGTAATTATATTCCAATTATAAACTAAAAAGTAATTAATCCGTGCTATTGCTACTAATTTTATTTATGAAGTAATTCATTATTTGATGGGCTGACAACTAGCTCTTGTGACTATATAGTAGCGGTGCACCAGTGTATTTTCTTAGAGTTGAGAAAGGAAAAAGTAAGAATAGTAGGCATATTTTGTTCCCAATAAATCAGTGTTGGCATCAGAAATTTTAGGTTTGCAAATGCAAAGTTAGATTATTTTTAGTGTTTAGAAATGAGAAAAATATATATTCATAGTACCGACTATGCATAATTAGAGAATATTTAATTAGATTTGGCTGATCTTTTAACTCTCAACTAAATCTGTTAAGCATTAAATCAAAACTTAATAGACAGGAATTGACTTTTCGAGTACATGGGCGCTGGATGTCGACCATCCAAATTAATACTCTCCTTTGTCTATAATTAGTGACTTTTTGGCCTTTAGCACATCACGTAAGAAAATACTAACTCCTAAAAAAATAAAAGTATTTTGACTAAATTATCCTTAATTATAATTTGTATATTATTAACTTCCCACATTAAAATATGTAAATAAAAACAAATTTTGAAGAAATTAAGTTAATTCATTCTTGATTATATAAAAGAATATTTATTATGAACTAAAATAATAAAGAGTCCAAAAATCATTTATAATGAACGGGAGGGAGTACTTATTAATGCGCAATCAATGAAGTTTGAAAAGCAGGACATATTGTTAGGGTTCTTCTTAAACTTCATAGCCATAGGCTAGCGGAATTGCAATTCTCGAATGAATTTTAATTTTTATGTTACTCAAACTTTCAAAAAATATTATTGAATTCATGTGAGATTCTCCAAAAATTAATATTTTTGAAACTAACAAGAATTCAACAATATTTCTAGAAAGTGCGAACAACATAAGCCTATTCCCCTGAAAAGAAAAAAAATGGGTCCACTTCTGACCATAGGTTGAGGTTCGTCCATATGTCTCACAAGAATGAGGCGCAGGACAATTTCATCAATGCACCTTCCAGAAAATGCTAACTAGTTGTAGTAATCAAGGCATGTCAACTTTCTAATTTAATGTTTTACGAGGACGTGGCTCTTTCAGCTAACAACTGCAAATGAATTCAATTCTGCACCATTATTAATTCATCTGCTGAAAAAATCGTATATGTGCCTCTACTAGTTAAAATAAGTTAGATCTAGTGGCGAAGCAAAAAATATTTTTAAGAGTGTTCAAACTTGAAAGAAGTAGAAAAAAAATTTCGACAAATACTGTTCAATATAGGTTTGATACATCTAAAATCAATATTTTACTTATATACACAATGCAATTTTTCGTAATATTTTGACAAAGGGTGGTCAGTTGACCACCCTTTGCCATAAGTGGCTCCGCCCATAGGTAGATCTGTCATCCGCTATACTATTTAATCAAAATTGTCCCTACCGTTCAACTCTCTTGTTCAAAATACCCCTTTGCCATCAAATTTCAATTTTAAATTATAAAAAAGTCACGTGTCAGAGTCCTATTGGCCAAACTAAACCCACTTCTCCTTTTTCTTTGACCCAGACGACCCGCCCAAATAATCCGACCACCTGGAAATAAACCCTAAAAAAGTGCCCTCTCTCTCCAACCTCACCTTTCCCTTCTTTCTCCAACAACTCATTTCTCCATTTAGCACCATAGTATTTGGAGGAAGAATTTTACACAATATTAGCAATGTGTGATGACCCAGCCGGTCGTCTTAAGAATTAATGTTCTGATCCCCTATTAACCGCTTCCCTCGAGTTTATTTCTGCAATTTTAATTTGCCGGGATGTTCGGTTTTAAGTTTCGGAAAGTTTGGGGACACTTAGTCCATAAATGAGAGCTTAAGTGTTGGAAAGTTGACCGTAATCAAAACAGTATGAAGAAGTCTTCGGAATGAAAATTCGATGGTTTCGTTAGATCCGTTAGGTGATTTCGAGCTTAGGGGCGTGTTCGGATTGTGTTTTGGAAGTCCGTAACTAAGTTAGGCTTCAAATGCCGAAAGTTGAACTTTTGAAGTTTCTGATTCGCTAGTGAGATTTTGATCCGAGGGTCAGAATGAAATTCCGAGAGTTGCAGTAGTTTCGTCATGTCATTTGAGATGTGTGTGCAAAATTTCAGGTCATTCGGACGAGGTTTGATGGAATTTTTTATCAAAAGCGTAATTTGGAAGATTTTAAAAAACATAGGCTTGAATCCGATGTGTTTTGGTTGATTTCATGTTGTTTGAGGTGTTTTGAAGATTGGTACAAGTTTGAATAAGGTTTTAGGATATGCTGATGCCTTTTGTTGAGGTCCCGGGGGCCTCGGGTGAGTTCTGGGATGTTTTAGGCTGAATATCATAGCTGTTTCTGGTCCAAAAGTTGCAGGCCTCGGAACCCACCAGTGCGGTCCGCACAAAATCCAGTGCGTCCGTGGTGGGGGTTGTGCGGCCGCACAAAATGCAGTGCGTTCCGCGGTGAGGAAGATTTCACTGGTCCTACTTCGGAAGCTCATAGCTTTTGATCTACAAGGAATTTTGGGATTATTCAAAAAAGACAGTTGTAGTCATTCGTGTCTAGTTTCTAGAAAGGTAAAGAAATCATAATTTGGACATCTGTAGAGAATGTTATGGCCAAAATACTAAAGCCCGTCACTGCAGTCAAAACCTGTGAGCACAACACTCATTTTTGTGCCGACCGCACCAGTTTTGTGCGAACAACACTCATTTTTGTGCGGCCCGCAGTGGTGGAAATTCGGGTGGGGGGGGGGGG